>PNEQ01002089.1:0-17506 GCA_003012365.1 Medauroidea extradentata | reverse complement strand
TAGTTTTCCCGTAATGTCACTTCAAAGTCAAAATTTGCATATTTTTACTTCATACAAAACTTGAAAACCAGTAAATATAATGAAATGGAAAAAATCTCATCAAAACTACACGTCACCGTCTACGGCTTGAAGCATATACAAACACATTATAAAATATTTCTGTGTTTAAAATAAATTTCTAAAAGTACCAAAAAAAACTTAAATTTTGAAATTTTTTATTTAACATAAACATTTTTTGTAACGGGTTTTAAATGCTACATGCCATAGACAGTAACGCGTAGTTTTGATATGATTTTTTTCATTTCTTTATGTTAACTGGTTTTCAAGTTTTGTATGAAGTAAAAATACGCAAATTTTGACTTTGAAGTGCCATTACGGGAAAACTAGATGAACTAATTTTTTTCCGTTAGAGGTATATGTACTCTCAAGTAATGTGTACAAAACTAACACTATTTCATACAAATATAAAATTATGTTTTTTCCCCACTTGAACACCCTTAACCTGGTTGGAAGAAGGTACGGCCAGATCACTTGACCGTGCAGAATACCTGTCAACACATTGATTGAAAATCTGTGTTGGAATCCTCTGGCATGCGTCGTTGGCGGATTTTCGTCTGCCCAGAAGTGGCTGTTTCGAGACTTGAGAATACACTCCCGCGTGAATTTACATTCATCGGTGAACAGAACTCTTCGTGGAAAGTGGGGCTCATCAGTGCAGCGCTGCAGAAACCACGTGCAGAAGTTAAAACGTGGTACAAAATTGGCTGGTTGCAACGCCTGTATCCTTTGGGGGTGGTAAGGATGTGTTTGTTGTTCGTGCAGAACCTCCCGCACTACGCTGTTAGAAACATCTAACGCACGCGTACTTGTTGACGGGTCCTGTTCAACGTAGTGCAGTACAGCCTCTTACATTTGAGGGGTGCGGCCTCTCTTTGGAGCACCACAGTCCCTCTTCTCGACGGTGAAGGTGCCTCGTTCTCGGAGCCGTCGCATTATTATGGCAAAAAGGGTATGCGATGGAATCGTGCGTTGTGGATGTCGCTCTTGATACAACCGACGAGCTGCTCTTCCATTCTCTTCTGCTGTGCCGTACACCGTCATGTCCGTGTATTCTGCAAACGTGTACTGAACCATGCTGATCGGAGACACACAGGCACGAGAATGGGGCTCTAGGCATGATGCCGTCAGGTGATTCTCTGCCGTCCTATCCGGTACACATATCACGCACATTGTAATGGCTGTAGCACGGAAACGGTACGTTTCCAGTCATGGCTTCCTGTTTATAATATTGTCTACTTAGTCCCCTATACTAGCCCTAGAAGTTTGTAATATGAATTTCTGAACATAGTTTAATGGATATTATTATTATAATATATATATATATATATAAAATACACACAGGCTGTTTGGTAATTTTAGGTACAAACGAAAGAGGTGTGTCGAGGACGATGTAACAAGTAAATAATGGTACATAGGTCTGAAAACCGATGGTTTCATAATGACACATTACATATTACGACAGGAACGCGATAATACCAGTGTTCCCGGGGATCAAAACGTCAAAATGCTGCACATGTGGCCGAATATATTACAAGTGTTCGAAATGGGCGCCGTTCATGTGAAGGCAGGCTTCAGCATGTCTTCGCATCGATGCCCGTACACGTTTCTTAAATTCCGTATTTGTTTCGAATGCAGAATCAGCCATACACAGTGCGTTCCTGTAGTGTAGTTCGTGGACACTATCAACATGGTTGGCATACACCAAAGCTTTTAAATGTACCCACACAAAAAAAACTGTTGCAACATTACTATGTTTGCACGTGTCCATACATCGTAATGGGAAAACTGTCGTTTTCCATAAGTATGTTTGCGTTATTTGCTTGTTTCATCGTCCTCGACGCACCCTTTTCGTTTGTACCTATAATTACCAAACACCCTGCGTATGTATATACATGTATATTATATACATATATACACACACACCATGCTGCCAGTGTCACGTTCACCCCACAGTGACAGATGTTACCAGGTCAAGGTTGCTATATTTATAGCTTACCGGTATATTTTATCAGTTGTATCAGCCGGCGATGTTAGAACGTAAGTTCAAAATAAGTAAAGCCGTAAAGGAATATAAATTCGTAATTAAATACTCGGAGTTTTTAATCCTCAGTACGGGCATTACCCTGACGGTTTCTGCGTGTTGGGTTGCGTTCTTGTGCCGGAAAATTTGTTTAAGAGACGTGTTGTTTACTAATTGTAGCGACCTCGGTATTTTTCCACGAAGTCTGGCGCGTCTTTACAAGTTCGGCGACACGTTTGTTGCTCAGTTATACTAAGGCTGTGAACTATCAGGGGATTTGAAATTTCCTATCAAGTGTTCGAAATATTATATATATGAGATATAATGACATATGACATGTATACATATGACATGTATACATATGACATGCATACATATGACATGCATACATATGACATGCATACATGTGACATGCATACATGTGACATGCATACATGTGACATGCATACATGTGACATGCATACATATGTAGGTTTTTTATGTGTTCTTGAGAACTCAGAATTTGCTTCGGGAGAATTGTTTTCGCATAGGCTAGGGTTCTCGCTTCACACCAAACCGATCTGGTTTGATTCACTGGGAGGTCTACCCGGGTTTTCGCATTTGGCAATCGTGCCGGACGATTTCATTGGTCGGCGGGTTTTCTCGGGATCTAAAACTCCCCCCCCCCTTTTTTTTTTCCATTCCGAGGGACCCTTCATACCGGCACTTTTATATACTTACATTAGTCGCCCAACATGTTGATGTGGAAGGGCAGCTGTCGATCAAATTTATTGATTTTTAAAAATGAAACGTAGGTAATATGAATTTCGTTATTAAAATCCTGCCTACGTTACAACCATATCATAACAACTGGGTAATACTCTGTTAGTATTAATCAATGCCTGCATTGCTCTATCCTGTATAAACGGCGTGCGTAGAATATTGTAGTAAATACTTCGGGTAGTTTCAGATGCTGTAACAAAATTATTGTAAAGTGGCAGCTTGTGTCGTTAGAAAATCTATCAGTACATATTTTATGCTGTACCGTAGATACATTTTCATAAGTGATCATAAAACTGAACTGCTATGGAAAAAATACACACATCCAAAATAGCAGCACTACTTCCCCTTAAGGCGGCCGCCTGGCTCGCTCCCGAACTGCGTGCAGTGTGTTTGGAGTTACGTTTTTCCTCAGAGACCAGTAAATATGCGTCCACAACGCTTATCTACGAAAAGAAAACACACTTCAGACTTCTTGTGAATGTGACTTTCAAGACATCACGCACACTGGAAGCATTATTTTAAAGCCTTCAAACTTAGCTAAAATCGGCTTTTTCGCGCTGCTGTTCCTCAAGATATGTGTAACGGATTTGTTCGAAATCGAGGTCTACAAGTACATTGGACTTTGCTACAGTGACGTGTAATAAAATGATAGGGTAAAAAACGTTACGGCGAGAAAAACTGCGCGCGCGTTTACGACTTTGGCCGTAGAGGCGATATCACAATACATGTGCCAGACGACGTCGCCTCATGGATTTTCCCCTCACACACACATACATACTTCACCAGGCAGCCGCCTTAAGGTTCTCATCGATGTAGACAGCGCCTGTGTATGTGAGGCACAAAACCGACGGAGTGCTAAGTTTGCAATGTTGTGTCGCCTCTACGTGCAGACCACGCTCAGCTGTTGTACGGAGCGTTACTAAGTTTTCGTTTTCCTATGTGACTTTAACCTATGGCACTTTAGCGGCGACCCTATCATTTTGTTTACAAAGTTATTGTGCCTGTTTCTATTACAATTTTACTACCCTTTCGAATCTTGTGAACATTTGCCTAGATACGGCAGTTTGAAAAGCCGTTTAGCTATTTTGAGAGGCCTAAAAGTCTGGGTTTTCAATAAGCGAGCCTAATTTTGAACCTGCTAGGAATTTTGTTTGGCGTAAGCGTTATCTCCATATATGTAAAAATGTAATACGTGATGTTTCTTCAAGAAATGATTGTAACTCGCTGCAATTCGTTTCAGGCGTAGGTAGATAGGAACCTTTGACGCTAACCAAAACTCTTCATTTTACTGGGGTTACTTCGCCTGTTTGGGCCGTCTCGTAAGAACATGTGGTATTAACGCGCGTGTTACAACGTAATACAAACAACGCTTTCAAAACAGCTGTAGTCATGTTGCGATATTATGTACGGCGGTCGCCAGGTGTCGTGGCACTTGTTCGAGCGTACGTGCACAGGATATGCGGAGTGAGGGGTAACATCTGTTCGCTCATCTGCTACTCTATCCGATGTGAAAACTTTAACCCGGCTCACACAGTTAACCCGCGGAAGTCGTTTTATGCGAAATAATTTTCCGTGTTCCGCAACTGCTTTTAACGTTCTTGTTTTCGAACGAAAATCATATTGTCTTCAATTCGCCCGAACCGCACGGCTTGTAATAAATATTAGAACTTCTTTTAATAGCTTTAATTTACAATGTGTTTTACATATATATCTTTTTAAATTGGAGGATTTAAAGAGCTGTAGCTTCGTCAGATAGCGCTCTCCTAGTCTTACGTTGGAAATATGGCGTTTAGAGACACATTTAATTTATTGTGATAGTTATTACAGATACGCCAGTATTGCGGCTTTTGTATGAATATACGAGAACTGTTTTAATGGAGAGGGACACAAGCGAGCTCAAATTATTAAGTTTTGAGGAATTATTAATGTCTTATTTAAGGGTTTAATTGCTAAAATTCTGGAAGAGACAAAGTAAGACCTCGAGGTTCACATATAGTTAGTATTAATATATTTGTATAAAGCTTGTATTAGTACAACCCGTAGGTTCGTCCGGAGTAGAATATCAATTTTTGGACGTTTTCAGGTGCCGCAATAGAACCAGAAGAAAATTGCTTGTGATACTAGAAGTTGTCAGTAGGCATTTATTTTATTCTCTAACGAAACTAAATTTTCAGAAATTTATCTCGAACAAGAATTTTGATAAAAGATATATAGGGTAAATCCAAAATGACACTACCTCGCACTTACGGCTATGGCCTTTCGTTTATTTCAAACAATTACAAATAACTGAAATATTTTTTAACCAAATGCTTTGAAAAAATTTTGAAACTGTACAGTCATACGATACACAATTTTGCCAGGGAGTTTTTTTTAAAATAAAGTGTCGTTTGCTAGCAAAAAAAAAAAAAAAATATTTTGCTTCATTTTGACAACAAAAATGTGATATTTCAAGGGCAAAAATCTCAAAATCCATTTAGTGTACTGCAACAGAAAAATTAAGATACAAAATGATATATAAGTGTTAAAACTGTAAGAATTAATTTTTGATAAATGTATTAATTTGCATTAAAAATATTTTCGAAACTCCTGCAAAACTAAAGAGCGAGGCCTTAAGGAAGTGTTGCATAGTATTTCATGCAATAATGCAGCGTGTGTTTTTAAAGCGCCAAATTCTGAAATGGGGGACTGCCCTAAGAACACGACAAACGAGATAACAAGAAACGTAACGTTTTTGGCATGGATTAGCAAATATATGAAAGAAGTGCAAGAGAAGAAAATATAGTTTTCTAGTGAAAACCACGTGGTTTGACGGAAAAGTTATGCTGTACAAAAAGAGGAATACACAGCATAGGTAAACCAGGTCCTCCGATGCTAGGAAGGCTTTAAAACAATAAAGCAAAGGTGGGATGAAAGCTAACAATTAAAATGGAGGATGCTGTTCTTGCTAGAAAGGTATGTGAAAAGCTCGTACATCGTACATGCAACGTAGAAAATTAAGCAAAAGGGATGCTGCGCAGGAATTATCTTGAGACATTAGAGAAACACTATTTAGGACTTTAATAAAATAAAAAAAATATTTTAGGCATCTAACAATAGTACGATATAGATGTGTACAGTTGAATTTTTAAATCTAGAAAATGACATCGCGAAGAATACAATGAGAGTTAATGATAGACATCTGTTGAAGTTAACTCTTCGAGTTGTTGTGAATGATAGAATTCAGCAACTTATGGTTATGCAAGATTATGTATTGAAACAGCGCGTTTATATTTGTGATAGTGTCAAAAGTTGGACTGTGATGACAGCAGTAATCACAACGGTTATATACAGACTTGTCAGACGGCAGTGCGAAGTATAAGATAACATTTAAACTGCAGAGAGCTATAGGAGTGTAATCATCGCACGAAAAACATTGTTCCGTGATATACTTTCATAAATTATTTGATTTTTATGTTGAATTCAATTTAGTGATGTAATAAGCATTTACATCACTAATACAATTATACATAATGCGAAACTTAATTTTCCTGTAAACCTAGTTAAACCGTACACATTCCAAACGCAACGCTGTTTTCTCTCTTTGTACAGCAGTATTTTTGTCAGGCAATTAGACCGGACTGTTTGGAAACTTGAATATACCGGTAATGAGCATCAACGGTTGTGTTTTGGAGGCTAATTGAAGCGAGAGGGAAAGGGAACGCATTTAACTGCTTCCAGTTACTAAAAATGTTCGGGTGGAGACGGCTAGGAAGAGAGAGTGTGTGTGTGTGTGTGTGGGGGTGTATGTGTAATACCGTAAAGTATTTTACTTTTAAAATACGCAGATTGTTTGGGATGAGCGTAGTTTGAAAGATTCCTTTTATGTTATAAGGAATATGCAATTGCCCGGTAAACAGTAGCCTCTCTAGAATGCCTGCATTTAAATTTATGTGTATGAGGCACAGACTGACGTACGTAATGCAGCAGTGCCTTTACGACACGCCCCCCCCCCTGCCCTCTGAATTTTTTATTTTATGCCGGCCTCCATAGCGTAGTCACGCGCCGGTCTATGGTGCGAGAGGACCTGGGTTAGAATCCCGCCTCGGACGTGGATGTTGTGTTGTCCCCTCACCACACTTCAACCTCATCGGTTCTTAAGGCGGTCGCCTGGTGAAGGGTATGTTTGTGCGTGAGGCGAAAATCAATGAGGCGCTACGAACGACATGGCCGGCACATGTATTGTGATATCAAGTCGCAAACACCGCGCAGTGTTCCCTCCGTAACGTTTTTCCTGTGGTACTTTAAGCGGTGACCCTGTCATTTTATTGAACGCGTAACAACTGTAGCAAAGTCCAGTGTACTTGTAGACCTCAATTTTGAACAAATCTATTTCGTTATATAGATCTTGAGAAACAACCGCGTGGAAAAGTTGATTTTAGCCAAGTTTGAGGGCTTTAAAATAATGCTTTTAACGTACGTGACGCCTTGAAACTTACATTCGCAAGTAGTCGGAGAAGAGTTTTCTGTTTATGGATAAGCGTTGTGGACGCACTTTCGCTGGTCTCTGAGAAAAAACGTAACTCCGAACACGCTGCACGCAGTTCGAGTACCACCCAGGCGGCCGCCTTACGGGTCTTCAAGTGCGATAAAATAATAATTTTATATTTTTATGAAATAATGTTAGTTTTGCAGACGATACTTGTGAGTTCAGTTTCCTCTTACGAGACAATTTTAACTCGCACAGTTTTCTCATAACTGTGTTTCAAAGTCAAAATTTGCATGTTCTGATGCCATGCAAATAGTGAAAACCAATTGACGTACGTAAGTGAAATTATTCACAGTGAATTAACATGCCACGGGCTAAGCAATAAAACATTTTTTTTTTAATCCCGTGAACTATTATTGTATTTTTAAAAAAAATTCTGAATTTTCAACTTTTTTCTTGTACTTTTGCGAATTTTTAAAACTTTGAAAATATTACGTTATGGTCTTATAAATTATTTATTGCATAACTAATGGGATGTAATATCTCCGTGATTTATTTTATTCAAGTAGGTCAGTTGGTTTTCACTATTTGCATGGCAAAAGAACAAGCAAAGTTTGACTTTGGCGCACCATTATGAGGAGACTATGAGAGCTAAAATTGTTTCGTAAGAGTAAAATGTACTCACAGGTATCTTCTACAAAACTAACACTTTTTCATATAAATACAAAATTTTGATTTTATCGCACTTGGAACACCCTTAAGGGCGTTGCCTACCCGCGCGGGAGAGGCTCAAAAGCGACAGAGCAGTAAGGTCAACCTTGAAGCGCGCATCAAATGCCGCATCGCCTCAACGAGCCAAGCGCTGAACTAGCGTGCAAAACTTCCCGCTGAACGGTTTTTACAATGCGACCCGAAGCGGTGATTATATAATTTTACTGATGGAAAGTCTGCAACTAAGTTCAGTGCAGGTCGCAACCTGAGTTTCACATACATCCGGTTAGTACATTTTGAAGTACGGCAGTCTGAATAGGCCGTTTTTAGCCATGTTGAATGGCTTATAATCAGTGTTTTTAATAGCGTGGCGTCTTAACAATGAGGTTCCGATCTTGTCTGAAGTTTGTTTTCTTTTCGTACGTTGGTACAATGGGCACACGTGGAATATTTTCGTAGAAAAAACCTGTTTACGAACACACTGCAACGCATTTGAAGCGTGGGGTAGGCGGTCGCCTAAGACCTAGTTTTTTAAAGGACCGTAAAACCTTCACACCTCTTACATCACCTTCGTCATTCACGAAGTACTTCAACAGTGTGCAAAAAACAGTGATGTACGTAGATTCGTGCCGCCGCCCACCCCCTCTTTTTGGCTAATCCATAACTATGGACGCCGATGGTGTAAGTTCTGTTAAAATTCGACGCTTAGCCCGAGACTGGCCCGTTTTGCAAGATGAGTTGTCGAACCGGAGGCGAAGTTTTTGTTTGATCGTCGGCAGGTGTTTTCGCATGCCGCGGCCGAGCACTGACGTGCGTGACCTCGCGACTTGGCGTGATGTCAGTGGCCAGGTGACGTCACGGGGTCCTTGCGGCAAGTACCTGGGCCTCCGTGGTGTTTCTTGCTGGTGTTGACGTGCGCTTCGCTTTCAAAGTCTGTTGGCATCATCCCATCAGCTCTTGCTTCCTGAACACTCCTCCGCTAGACATCCCTGACCTTTTACAAGAACTCTCCGCTAGATGCATTTCCTTTGTCCTCTGTTTGAAGCACTCCTTTCATTCTGACGGAGAATACCGCGGCTGGATTCCAAGGCAGCTGAAACCACCACGTACACTTATGCTATCGCAGTAGAAGGAAGTGTTAGGGCCGAACTATAGACCTCTTTCGAATGACAACCGACTGCTCGTCAATGCTTTCTCTATGGGGATAGCAGTTGGTTGTCATTCAAAGCCGTTTATAGATATGGCCCTAAGTCTATAAGGTAACTCGCTGGAATTTGCAACATTTCAGGGTGCCGTCTACCACACGCTTAAATTGCGTTGTAGTGAGTTCGTAAATACTTGTTTTAAGAAACTATTCCACGTGTGCCATTGTGACAATGTACGAAAAGTACACACACTTCGAACGGTGACGGAAGAGGTAGTTTCAAAACTGCGCAGCCATTAAAAAATAATTTCGAAGCCCCTCAAAATGACTGAAATACACCTTTTCAACTTGTTCTATTTGAAAAACTTCTCGCAGGGATTCGTGTGAAAATACTCTAGAAGCATGCAGTGAACTTTGCTTAAAACTTTTCACCAATTAAAGGATGGGATCACGTCTGAAAGTGTCAGATGAGTGATCTATGATACCACTGCACGACGTATAAGTGTCTTGTGCTTGAGGTGATACCGCATCTGATGATCCGGTGAACTCCGCCATTGACACCGTACCTTATTCACACAGGCGGGCACCTTAAAGAAATTTTAAAGCCATTAAAGTTTGAGTATACGTGCATACAATATTGCGATATTATATTTTTTTCGTTCGACATTTGTTTGAGTTGGTAGTGAGCTACGCGTTTCTTGGAGAAAGTTTAATAATAATTAAGGAAACAAAATAAACAGTGTATGAATGACATCTTCTCCCAAGTTACCTTTGTATATCTTCTGTACATTTGACATACTTAATGGCCAGTAACTGTTAATACTTTGTAATTCGTTTCACAATGAAAGACAAAGTTTACAGTACAAATAGTGTAATGGACATCTAAGGTTCAATTTAGAACTATAAATGTTGCCTGACATAACATAGAACATTTACCTTACTTAGAAGTCGTGCCAACAGAACTGTCAAATGTTACTTACGTTATGGGAAACAGTTAAACGGTTTTTAAATGCCTCCATTGGAAGTACACACGACACTAATTCACTTCCAAGGAGTAAACACTGGCGGGAGATGTCTAAAACCCGTTTTTTTTATTATGAGGAAATAAATTAGCGTCGCAAGAAGCAAAATCTTTTAAATGGTTAGATGTCAAATGAAAATAATTTATTGCGCGGCGGTGCAATCGTGAATTTATTGTTTCTAAAATTTGAAATATTTCAAGACGGAACGAAGGGCAATAATGACATTTCCTGACAAGTGCGCTGCGATAGGGAGAAGAACATAACTTCAACATATAGTTTTGACTACCTCCCTCTCCTGTTTCACTCGTCGTAAGCTCAGCGCGAATATTGAGTATTGGATGAACACAGCAGTTCAATAAGATGGTACTACAGCAGAAAGAATACACCCAGGTTCAGTGCTATAGTTTATATGATGCGCGTACTAAGAAGGTGGCGCCAATAGGCTGTCTTTGTGTGCGAGGCACAACATCGAGGGGGCACTAAAGCTGGGTTCACAACCTACACTTAGCGTACGCGCGTATTATACAAGTAGAAACACCGAGCGTGCATGCAGGCATTCACATCCTCGCGTAGCGTGCGTACTGTTTCACCCTTTAACTTGGTTCTCTATTCCAGTTGGTTCTCGGGGTGAACATAAGGGTGGCGTGCTCCGACTGGAGGCTACTACTGTCTCCACCATTCAACTGTGACTCCTATGTACTGCGACCAGGTATTAAGGATAATTATCAGGCGCCACAATAATGACTAGAATGGGTTTTAATTGACTTTAACAGTGCACAGTACAGCTTAAAAAGGGACGTCGTACAATCTTGGCTGAAGGCCTGAATATAGGGGAGCTTTAATATATATATATATATATATATATATATATATATATATATATGGGAACGCAGTTCCAAGCGGCTTACCACTGAATATTGGCGCCGTCGACACTCTGACGTCGCACGTGAGCACTGACGTGACCTCCCCGGGTCACGAGCGGAGTCCCCGACAGTCCGGCCCTCGGACGACGGAGTTTTGTCAGCAGGGGGGGGGGGGCGTCCTAGCCGACCTGGAGGTACCCCAGCTGACGGTCCGATGAACTACTGTACGGTGGCCCTGCCCCCTCGTTATATATGTCAGCCTGCTCTCAATATTGAGGGTAACCTTCAACGTGTTGTCATAACACCGCTCCGCGCTTGCAGTTCCCATGCTTGGCGAGCGCTGCAGTGGTATCCGTAACAGTACGTACGTAATAGAGTTGATAAACTTTCTACTTCGTACGTACGCTAAGTGGTTGTGAATGCAACATTTGTGAACATAATGCTCGATTAAATATTAATTTATATTAAGAAATAATTTATCTTGTGGTAGTAAATTATTTAAATCGCTTCGAAAAATAAAAATACAGCTGGAAATAAAATTGTTAGCCACTGTGAGGGGACAGAAAATTATGTATCGGACTCGGGAATCACAATGGCTCGAGAGGGGCAACGCGAAAAGCAAGAGATGTCCGCCAATCAGCACAGAGGTGTCTGTGACGCCGTAACGTCCGCCTCGACGCAGATTGGCCGACATCTTTTGTTATCAGCGTCGTGGGAATTCTCGTCGCGTCTGTCGCGCCTTTCGCGCCATTGTGATTCTATCATTTGAAACTTATTAATATGTCTTAATACGGTAACGCCGTAGATTGAAGGTAATTCGTGCATCCGTGGTAAAATATGTGCTCAGTATGCCATCGTTGTAATAAAGTTATTTTTAACGTCGCTGTATAGTTTTTGAACACACATTTATAGGACAGAATAAGTAGGAAATGTTCAAGGCTCTTCGGTATTTATATTAATTTCCTTACCAACGACAACTGTAGGATTAAAACAGATTTAATAAATAATTTGCTTGGTTTTTGGTATTTCAATAAGTGCACTGAATTTACGTCGCGCGCGCGTGTGAGAGTGTTGGTGGGAGTGTGTGAGAGTGTTGGTGGGAGTGTGTGAGAGTGTTGGTGGGAGTGTGTGAGAGTGTTGGTGGGAGTGTGCGAGAGTAGGTGGGAGTGTGCGAGAGTAGGTGGGAGTGTGCGAGAGATTTTTGGGTAGTTTCGATCAAAGTTATGGCGGATAGCGAGTAGTTTCAACTGCGCAGAAAATGTACGTAAACTGCTTCGCACGTAGCTTATAACGCGGATCACGTCTGGCGCGGGCAGACGTGGTGGTGTTCTACGTCGGGTCCGGCAATCGAGCGACCATCCGTCCTGTGTATAGTATAACAAGAAGGAGATGGGGGGGTCAGGGAGTTGCCTCGGGTTGGTTTTCTGGAGCGAGCTTGATTAATTGCGAGCTTGATTAATTGCGAGCTTGTTTGCGAGCGCAGCTGCGGGGAAGTTCTTCTGCCAAGAGCTCCTCCTAGCTTGCTCTCTTAACTGCTCGCCGAGGCGCTCTCTGGCTCTCAGTCTTGTCGTCGTCGCTACTGCCGGCTAAACATCTGTGAGTGCTGCAGATATTTCACGTGACAATTATTTCATCTTTTTAAATACCTCTTGCAGCCTGTTTACTGCACAGTGACGCACAAAAATAAGTGGAACACGCGCCCAATTAATAAAAATTTCCTCAATCACTGAAGCATAATTTGCACAGGTATTTAGTATCAAGCCCAGTTACTTAAAAATAACTGCTAGTTTTTTCTTTCAAACTAATGAAAGGGAAGACATTTGTGCAGTTCATTTGTAACTGTATCACACTTTTTAAAAGTATTTCTTAAAATGATTCGAGAAATTTTTTGAGGTCCTGGGTTATGCGTGGATGTAACTATTCGTGCTTCTAAACACGACATTTTTCTCTTGCACGTTATGTTTCTTTTGTATAATTGTAGTAGTCGTTGTTAGAGTAAAGAATCATTGACCGTCAAAGACGAGTTTAATATTTATGACAGACTACTCTGTCTGTTGTACATGTCACAGTAATAACGGGCGAAATTCTTTAAATTACCGGTGATTTATGTCCTCGGAAGAGTTGCATCACGTAGTCTACTAAGCACAACTAGTAAACCGGTATATAGTCTTCTCAGTTCGACAACCATTTAAGGCCTATTTAATTTAGGGAGCGAGAAACGTTTCTTTTACATTTTGAGTTAAGCAGTTTGAGGTATTCGTAGTAAATGTTATATCTGATAATAAACTTTAAGGAAACTCTCGCTATAATGAATATGAGAGATTTTGATTTTCAACGCTAGTGGTGGAGCGATATGGCTCAACTGTAACGTGTTGGATTTGCATTCCGAAGGACCGGGTTCAATCCCCGTCTTCGGCCTTCCTGGTTTCAGTTTTCCAAGGACGATCTCTCTCCCAGCTCCTGTCATTGTGCCAAGTAGTCTCTCACCGTCTGTAAATCGCCTTAATTCTAATTTGAAACTATTTCAGTGCTGGTGTAAATTATATTATTACGTAAGAAGCGGCGTCGGAATGAAAGGACGGAGGGAAATAGGAAATCCCCGCGATAACTCGCTAAATAATGTCATCGTCCGGCACGATCCCACACGAGAAAATCCTGATAGACCCCGCCGGGAATCGAACCATGATTGCCTAGGCGGGAGGCGTGTGTCCTACCCGACGGTAATTTTTTTAATAGGCGTAAAGACATTCTCGGTCTTTCGTGCTGAAAATAATTGCCTTCGACACATTTTTAACATAACCTTTTTTATTCTATGAATACTGTTTGAATATGAGAAATACCATATTTTATAACTGCAGTACGAACTTAAATGTGGGATGCTGTCCCCGTGCTAAGTTCCCCCATCCTTGGCTCAACTAGTCGGCACTTGATCAAGAATCTGCTTTCAAGACGACCACTCACTTTCCAGTTTCTCATGCTTTACGGAGCCTTGTACGCGATTGGTCTCGAGTATTTGCTCAACATTTAGCTTTCAAACTTGGAGAGTTCTGCTTCGTATATTTGTTCGGCTCCTGCGGTGGCGTATGAAAACGAAAGAAACTTTAGACACACACTCTCTCTCTCTCTCTCTCTCCCTCTCCCTCTCCCCCCTCTCTCTCTCTCTCTCTCCCTCCCTCCTCCCATTTTTTCTTTGTTCTATTAGGGCGAGTCTTCATCTGTGCTACAAACTTCGTGAGGACGTCCTTTGCTAAATTTCGGTTAGAAAATGTTACCAAGAACCACTCATAAGAGCATCCTTGTGAAAACGGGCTTGAAATTAAATGGACTTTATTTAATTAATTACATGGAAGCCACATGGTTTCGAAGGATGAATATTTGTAGGCATGCCAAACAATTCAGTCACTGCAGCGATTACCCTTGTTATACCGCAGTCCCTACATGGTATTTTTCATGAAGCGATGGAAAGTATTTCTCTGAGATGGAGTTAGAACACGACAATAATGGTAGGCGTGTAAAACGTTGCTTCAGTTATATAATTTATTTTCAACAGAAAATGTTTTTCGAGTGTGTCATTTATGTATAGGACATTCCAGGTAAAGTGCGAACTTTCAGATTTCGTCGGAGGATAGCGATAACATATTTCATTGCACCTTCGGACTGTTACTTTCGACTTTATAGTGTATTTATTACGTTCACTACTATATTTCTATCAACAAGTAGCGGTAAGGTGCACTTTAATTGCAAGGGAAAAACATCAATGGCTTGTTTGTACTGAGATTAGCATGTAAGACTCTTTAAGCGCCAGCAATTTTGTTGACATTAAGTTAACCTGGGGAGGGGAGGGTGTGAGTGGTGTATCAACGGTAGCGTGTTTTTATAATAAGCAACACGTTTACGTAGGAAAATACTTGGGGTTTACGTCTCTTCGATAGCGAAGTCGCTTGCCTGGTACGGTTTAGGAAACCCTAGGAGCGTTTGAGAATACGTAGTAGGTATAATCTTACTCGGTAGTGTTGGTCACGTGACCTGATCTATTCAGTCGTTGGATGCTTGCGAACGTACATAACTTCGATGAGTATTATATTGGTGGCCTTTTATATATATTATGTATATAGCAAAATCTGCAGAAGCAGTATATTTCCGTCGCCGATATGGCACACCCGTGTAAATTTGACCAGGTTAGAATAGTGCAGAATATAATTGTGTACTGGTACAATATATCTACGCATATATCATTACAATTGTGTACTATTAACGTATGCTGTACAAAAATGCTAGAGCTAACCCCCAAAAAGTTACATAGCAATATATTGCAAAGTGAAAAACGTTCTCTGACACATAACCGCTGCTTTTTACATTAATCGTGAGTTTACTATATGCAACTAAAATAAAAATGTTTACATTTATATGTTTAGAAGGTTTAGTTATTATTAATTAAATAATTTATTCCATGCCTGAATTACGTTCTATGGCGACCTTTATACATGATAAACTTCTCTAAACTTATAGTCAACAAAGAAACTACGTTCTGACATCGTATTTTTCGTGGAAATGCACTCCACGCTTTACAACATATTTTCTTTTACGTACACATGCGGGAGTCTTGCTTTGCTTTTTACGCGCGCTTTCCTGTATATCGTGTGATGGCGGCTATGTACCCTGCTTTCGAGCATGGTGAGACCCGAGTGGATCCGGCGACAAGATTGAGTTGAATATTTAGATATCTTCCGGACCGGTAGATTTTTATCGCATGACGTTGTTGCCCGATTTTTTAGTAATGTCTACTCTATAGAGTATATCCTATATGTTTTTATACACGCCTTAGGAAAACCGAAATCAAGATGGCAGGAGTCTGGGGACGAACCCAGAACCTCCCGAATGCGAGTCCAACGTTGCCGTTCCGCGACGTTGCTCGGTAGCAAGCGTATTAAAAACATGAGATTGGATTATCTTTCAAAATGGTTAAAAACCTTTCAAGGCTGCTGTAATTAAAAAAAAAATACTACCCGGGTCCGCATGAGAATAGCATATAAGAAAGTTAATTTTATGTCTTATTATTTACTACTTACTACCCACAAATAAAATTGTAAGGTCACCCCTTGATGCCTAGAAGGAAAGCACTGCATTAGTTTAGTGCGTCGCATATTGAGGCGATACTATGTTCTCATCGAGCTTGGCAATATGGCCCGTATCGCTACCCTGTACTTAACGTCTCAAACGCGTAAAATTTCATCCGATAGATACGCCTTTTAAGTGTCCTCAGATGCTGCGAGGCAAGTGGCGACACAAATAATATCTGCAGCGGTATTGTAATTATTTTGTCGAAGGCCAAAGGAAATATTTAACTACTGATGCCAGGGTGTAATTTTCGCGTTTACCTAGGGGCGTTGGACACGTAACAATTTATTTTTTTTATTTGTGCCACACACTGTTTAACTTTTACACATCAGATATGTCATTTCTCCAAATAAAATAAAATTAGGCTCTATAGATTGTGCATAATCACTCATTAATGTTACGAAATGGCCGTTGCAGTGTAGAGAAGAAAAAAAAAGTAATTAATTTATAAAATCAAAATTACAGGAACAGAAAGTCAGTGTATCAATGTGGTTTAAGACATGTTTGACAGAATATAGTTTTAAAATATTCACCAACAGCCAAAACTCAAAATTTTGAAAAATATTACTAATTTTCATTAATTTTGATAAAATACAAAAATCCATCCCTTTGTAATCGCAAATGTGTCTTGAACTAGCTTATAGGATTTAGTATCGATATGAATTATATTGTTTCTGCAAGTTAATTACTTTTTTAAATTTCCTCTATACCACAACAGCCATTTTTTGACTTTCATGAGTGATTGTGCAAAATGTATGGGGTCTAATATTTTTTTTTATTTGGGGAAGTGACACGATATCTGATGTGTAAAAGTTTAACAGTGTTTGGCACAAAAAAAATGAATTTTTACGGGTCTAACTCTTAAAGGACCCCGAGCACCAAAGCCCTAAAATTTTCCTTTTTACCCAATTTCATTTTTTTTTCTGGAATAACATATGGTAAGACTAAAGTAAACGTATACATTTTAAAATTTCATTTTATTGCAAAATTTGAAGTAACTGTAAAGCATAAGTACCTTAATTATTTTTTGAGGTTATGTAGTTTAGATTTCACGCGTTTATTTTACTTTGATAAATATCACGGGGGAAATATATAATGTGTTGTTAATAAAGAAATTTGTTTTTTGACGACTTCAAAGTCGTTACTCTTCCCAGCCTTAGTTAGCCCGTCCCAACCTTAGCCCATGTCAGCCTTAGCCCTTTGCCGCCTTAGTTAGCCCTTCGCCGCCTTAGTTAGCCCTTCGCCGCCTTAGTTAGCCCTTCGCCGCCTTAGTTAGCCCTTCGCCGCCTTAGTTAGCCCTTCGCCGCCTTAGTTAGCCCTTCGCCGCCTTAGTTAGCCCTT
>PNEQ01002088.1:34101-50594 GCA_003012365.1 Medauroidea extradentata | reverse complement strand
TAAAAATAGTTTACACAGTCATGATAATGCTGTATTACAGAGGGTGTAAATTTTATTTGGTACGAACTTTTACATATAACTTACTGTAAGCAGGGGTGACTTTGTGACATCTGTATATTGAAATGTGACAGCTGGCTCAAGTTAGTTCTGTGGGTAATTAGTTGGATAGAAGGAATTCAATTCCTCAAAAAAAAAAAAATGTTGAACTGTAGCGAAATGAAAACAACTGCAAAGTGTTTTCTCCGAGGGCCTAACAAGGCCTAAGTTACTGTACTAAAATGCAATATTCTTAAATATAACCTAGCTCGTATACCGCACTGATTTTAATTATAATGGTTTATTTGGGACGCGTAACTTAAAAGCTCAACCAAACACATTTATTTTATGCAGCAGCGATTTGAAAAAAAGAAAAGACACATACAAGAGTATTCAAGCAAGCCTGTCTGACACACAATATGTTTCCACACACAATTTGAACAACAAACCCTTCGCTTAAAACACAGACACTTATTAATTGTAAACAGCTCGCTTTTTGTCATTAATTAATAACTTGAATATGCAACACCGATAATTATACGTCACAAATACGGCTCGTCACTCGGTAGATACTGTTCCCTGTACAAATATTTTATTAAGACGAATATACACACGAGTTGTATGTTTTTTCCATCTAAAATAGTAATGATTTAAGTTACGGTGGATTTTTCGCAAATCCAACATAAATTAATTTCACTATCGTCGTTTCGGACTATGAAATGTTCTAACCTCACTAATCCGCCATGATTTTTTACACATTTGTAAACAAGTTACGGCGAGCTATTAAGTTAACACCACCCTAGTACCCATCTGTTAACTTACGGTCGCTCACTTTCAAGTTAAGGTAAGCAAAAGGCTTACTGAATCGCTCCGGGAAAATTTACGGCAAATGTTAAGGTGACTGGCCGTAATTCTCAAGTTACGGTTACCTTAAAAGTTAGTGAATAGACCCCCAGGTCTGGACACTCACCTAGATATTTGACCCCCTTGTTGTTTGGCTGTAGTTCACCAAGTTACCGAGAATATCGTGTATTACTGGCGCTGATGTTAGGGCGGTCGGACTAAACTCAGCCCACTTCCTTTCCGCTAAGGTAAACAATCTATCAAAACGTATTTTTTATCAATTTATGAAATACTTTTTTCGCTCACAAATTTAAAAAAAGGCTCCAGCAATCTTTATTTACTTTATAAATTCAACAATGGAAAAAAGTGAATGGAGTTAGAGTCCGACCGCCCGGAAAACAGCGCCAAAAAGTACGACATTCTCGGTAACTTGACGAACTACAGCCAAACAACAAGGGGGTCAAGCAAAATACATTGTTAGATAGGCAAGTGTCCAGACCTGTTCTTCTACGACCGTGCGTTAGAGCCATAGTTTGAAGTGCGGCAAAGATATATTAACTCAGTATCTCACTTATTATAAACCACATTGCGGACGAGGAGGGTGGCTTGATGCGTGTAAATATTATGTGCAGAATATGTTTCACATCCCCACTTATTAAACATAATTAAACACTTCCATAGCGCGTACACAAATTAAAAAAAAATTTAACATAAATACTTTGTTACGTTTGTTATATATATATTATGTTAACTCTATGACATGTCCAATATCTTTGTACAACATGTGCAGATAAGATCATAAGTATGTAATAAAACAAACAAACATGCAAACAAACTATAACTACCTATTTTAGTCTACACATATTATGTGCACGGTTAGGTGTGTGGTTAGCATTTTGGCTTTGTAACCTAGAGGTGGTTATGTTTCGGTTCAAATCTTCTCAGAGTTTTTTTTTTTATTGAGCTTATTATGGTAGAATACATTTTAATATTCCAAAGCAATAACCGAATTGTTTTTAAGTTGTATTTTTATGTTACTGTAATGCCTGTAAAAGAGCACATTTTAAATAAGTATAGCAATATTTTACCGTTGTACGCAATGAATTTTACTGTATATATATATATATATATATTCGACGTGCTAAAACTGTGCGAACTCTTCAGTATTTTACGCAATTGAAGTACTATTTTGAGTAGTAGATCATTATGAGTTCACATATTTCGAAGTGATAAGGGGCTAAGTGTGCCGACCCCCCGTGGCTCAGTTGGTTGAGCGGCCGGTTTTGGTGCGGAGTTCGATTCCCAGGTCTGGCTGGGTGTAAATTTGTGTTTGTCCATTTGGGTCTCAAAAATTGTCACTATACAAATTGTCTCACGAAACGTGCTGGGGTCACTCAAATTAAGTCACATTAAAGGGGGGAATGTTTGGTGCAGTGATGATGTGGAAGCTTCTGCGTCGGCACTGCGCCAAACATTATATTAAAAAAATGTGGTTAGAGGCGTTAGGATGCTAGTTCCTGCGAAATAATAATTTTTTTAATATGTATTATAATATGTACGCTATATTCTAGCATTGAGAAGTCATAAGTAAATTAATTTTCAAAAGGTATTTCTATGATTTTTTAAAATTATTTTATGTTTCTGTCATGTTTGTGTAACAATAAAATATTTCGCCAGTGGTTACACAGACTTTTTGTACTTGCAGTGTATATTTGAGCTCTGACTATTTATTAAGACATGCATATACATAATCGGCTTATTAATTTTTCTACGACAATTTAATATTGTTCGGCGAGTTCCTAGCAGCCATTAATATGGAGAGTTGTGTTGAAACGAAACATAGTGCCAACACACTACGCAAAAAATATCCTGTGCAAATAGTTTCGAAAAAAAAAATTCTTTATTTTACTTAATAAGAATCCCAACATCAGCGACTAACATACTAAATTATTTAACTTACAAGAGTAATATTTAGACCAAAAGTTATTTTTCATGTAATTTTTTTCGTAGCAATTTGAAGTATTTATTTTTGTACAGTTGGTTGTTAACTGTAAGTTAAAATGGTTGAGAAAAATCCTAGAGGGGGAAGTCGATAACCCGAACTTTGCCGAAGTGAAGAAGTGACTTATCGACCATACACTTAGAATACCAATTTTGAGTGTTTTCTTTCTCGATCGTTTGGATATAATTTAGTTTCAAGAATTATTTAATAGCCGCGTTCCGTTACTGCTGAAATCACTGAGATTACTGAATCAGTGAAATCAGCAATAACGGAACGCGGCCACTATCAGAGAGAATGTTTGGTAAATTTGGTTTAGTTGGCTAACTTGACTTCTTAGGAAAAATAAACAACAGATATCAAGAAGTTCGTATAAATCACGGTCGTAGAAGAACAGGTCTGGACACTCGCCTGGACCCTGACCCCCTTGTTGTTTGGCTGTAGTTCACTAAGTTCATGACAGTGCTATAGATTTTTGACGCTGCTGTTAGGGTGGTCGGCTCATTCTCCTCCCACTTCCCACCCATTATTATAAACAATTTATCAAAACGTATTTTTTTATCAATGTATGAAACACTTCCTTCGCTCACAATTTAAAATCATGGCTCTAGTAATCTTTATTATTTTATAATGTTAACAATAGAAAAAATTGGTCGGAGTTTGATTCCGACTGCACGGATTACAGCGCTAAAAAGTACAACATTCTCGGTAACTTGACGAACTGCAGCCAAACAACAAGGGGGTTAAGCAAAATACATTGTTAGATAGGCAAGTGTCCAGACCTGTTCTTCTACGACCGTGGCATAAATAATGTGACATCAAACAGCGAAAAAAATGGTGTGCCACAAGGTTCAATATTGGGACCGCTTTTGTTTATACTCTATATAAACGACCTGGATAAATATGTAGGTCAAAATGGAACAATGGTACTTTTTGCAGATGATACAAGTCTCCTGACAAGTGACACATCAATAGAACGAGCAGTCGACCTAGCTAAAGTGACATTTAATAGGCTGGCGTCTTCGTTCAGAGCTAATAAACTGACATTAAATTTAGAAAAACTAATTTTATTAATTTTTCTTTAAACAGAAATCCTCCTGTCTTCCAGTCAATTCTAACAAAAGAAATAGGAATTAAAGAAGTATCGACGACTAAATTATTAGGGATACATTATATATATAAATCACTCAATTATAAGCACCATGCATCTCAAGTAGTACAAAAACTAAACACAGCATGTTTCACTTTGAGAACAATGGTACAACTAGTAGAATATTCTGCAATCAAAAATGTTTAATTTTCTTACTTTCACTCAATTATGGATTTTGGAATAATTTTAGGGGGGAATTCTACAGATAGTGTCAAGGTATTCAAACTGCAAAAAGTTGCATTAAGAATAATAGAAGGCAAAAGAAATAGAGATTCATGTCGTCTAGTTTTTAGTAAACATAAAATACTCACCTTTTATTGTCAGTACCTGTTTTCACACGTGTTTTTTAAGCGATCACCCAGAAGAGTTCCCAATGAATTCTACCAAACATCATTATCTTACTAGGTCAAGTCGTAATATTCATATCCCTTCAGTTAGGCTGAAAGCCTTTCAAAAGGCGGTCCTGTATACAGCGAAACGTGTATTTAATATGTTACCAGGAGATATTAAAGTGCTGTTTGACGTTAATAAAACAGTATTTAAAAAGAAAGTTAAATCATATTTAGTGAATAATTCTTTTTATTGTGAGCAAGAATATTTAAATGCACGTGTATGAGAGGTTGTGTAGACGATGTGCTTATTGAAAATGTTTGTAATCTAATTGTTTATTGAAAATGATTTATTAATGTAAATACTTGTTAAAATTGTTTGTAAGACTATAATCTGTAATGTTTAACATGACATGTTGCACAGCCTTACCATAAGAGGGCTTAATGGAATTAAAATAAATAAATTTAAATAGGTGGTGGCAATTTCATGTACTGGGCAGGCAAACATTTGGAAGTCATGTATTTGAGCCCTTGTTGTACGAAGAATTATACTAGTGGTCGCTGCTGCTCTTCAGCGAGCCATGTATTTACAGAAACGTACTGGGTCGGTAGTGCTGGCCACGTGACTGGATATTTTTTTTTATTGCACAAGTTTCAGGGAGTCTATTCACTAACTTTCCTTAGTTAATTTGAGATTCACTAAGCACTTCCCTTAACAAATTTTGCTGACTTTAATTTTATGGGCATGTTACTTGACAACACTGTAGGACGGCCGTCATATTTCTGCTCACTGCCTCTCGGATCATTGATTGTACATGCAGAAATTGCCTTCATGTGGCAGAGAATTATCTCACGCCTAAAAAAGTTATTTTTGTTTATATTTCTGTGCTCCGAGTTGTTTATAGAACATACTACTCGATTTCGTCGAATTTAATTAAATTTTACGTTGGAACTGTAAAATTTGTCTATTTTGAGTTGTGGAATATATAAATAACGAAGTTTTTGTTGGAATATGTACAATGTTATGTAGTAGAAACGTATTTTTGCCACATAGAGCACAGTAGTTTTAAAAAAGTTTATTCATGCGTGCTGTTGGTGCAATAACATACATATATCTTCTCGTTTTTATTATTTGTCTTATAATACTAAGATACCTAGACTTTCTGTACAAATGGTCAAAACATTCCTTTCGTGTACGGATTTGTAGGTAGGTCTTGTTCTGTACTGTAAGAATGAATGTCTAATATTCATGTCTCATTTGAATGAGCAAATTTAATTTCCAGTAACTGCTTATACAGTTTTGTATTTTGCGTTAATATTTTTCGTTGGTTAATATTTCCGTTAGCGACTTCTCTGATAACAGATATTGAAAATAGAATCACATGTGTTTTGTTAGTTAGCAACTTGAAAATAAATCCGTAATGGTCTGGTAAATTGCATAGTTCAAATATTTTCATTAGATAACTTCAAGTGGAATGTCTACATTTAGTTCATTATACCTGAAATGCTACAAACTCGAAAAATATCCTGTCAATCTCATTGTAGCAAATGAAACCATTTCAAATTAGAAACTGTAATGCAATACATCACATGTATACCGTTAAGTCATTCCTTCAGGATTTCGATATTGTATACCAACAAGAGCTCTTAAATAATTTAATGTTGTGTCATGTTTTCACTATCGAAAAGAACCTACTACACCAACGTAGGCCTGGGTATAGCATATTAATAAGCATTTTTACACTTGAGAAATAAAATATTTTATATAGTACTATGATCAGAATGTATATGCGATAACAAGAAAGAACAGGTTCAAGTTGCAATATTACTTGTGTGCAAGAAAGAATTAAGTTCCACTTGCATATTTTTGTTTCATTGATTTGTGAAAATATATTAGCTATTTTTTTGCAAGAATTGTACATATACTACCGCCGTTGTATTTTGTATATTTTACTATTGAAAATTGACAAAAGCAGTTTCTACATCATACTGAAAATAAAAAGAAAAATCTCTTGACAACATTACACTGAATGTTCTCTGTGGTCCCATGACTCTACTTGCAGAACAAAAAAATATACTACTGTGTGATTATGTATTCACTCCTCCTTTCCACACTTTTTGACTTTACTGTCAAACTATTTGGCATACTTCTATATGAGTAAAATTTAATTAAATACATTCAATTGAATATTCAGTACTTACCTGTAGCTGTTTTAAACATATTCGAGTTTCTGAAGCAAAGAAGTGACATCCTTGCCTGATCTGACATTGAACATGCATGTAAGGTTTTGACTGTGCAATGTTTGTCCCAGTACTAGAACTGTAGGACTTCAGGTGCTGACCCTGCCATTGTTAAAAACAATCTGCTGCAGAGTTTATTTCAGAATACTTGTAAATTACTTGTAAATTTGAGTATTAGATTATGAGATAACTTTGTGGAAAACAAATTTGTTGCTGTGTTGGACAGCTTGAAACTTGTGTCTTTAATGTGTGTGTTCCTTAGAAGTAACCCACAACCCTCCTCTAAAATGTGTTTTAAATAAACACTGCACTGGGAACACACACAATAGCTAAGCAAAGTAATCTGTATTTCTAACCTGCTGCAAAAATGTTCCAACGTCCATCAATTAGTATTGACAGAAGCATGATCACTGTTAACATATGAGTGTGTGCATATGTCTACATTTGGCGCAAGTCTTTAACTACCTAATGCATGTGTAGTGACAATGGGATAAAGAGTTTGTCATAAATACAAATTACTAACTCGTAGTAACAATAAGTAGGTAGTGCTTAACATATGGACAATGTGGTAATTTGAGACAAGCTCAGATGAACAGGAAATGGGACAGGAATTTGTAGCGTTCTATCCCAGGGCATATGTCAAATGTTGTAGGAAAACCAATGGCCTTACTGGGAATCAAAACAAGATAACTTCTGAATATATGTTAACTGTTTAACAGCTGCACTAATTTGCTTTGTCACATGTTAACTATGTAATACGACAAAAATATTATGATGGTTTTACAGAAAACTGTTTTGTTTAAACAGTTTTTTTCTCTAATATTTTACAATTTAGAATGCCGAAACATCCTAGGCTTTTCTATGCATCCTTTTTGGTACAGAAGATATAACAATGTATAACTACTGTGAAAAGAGAGTTGGTAATTAAAAAAAATTGACAGTTGCATTTATTTAAACAATGTTCTTTTCTGCTGTATTTTGAAATTGGCTGAACATTACTGTTACATGACTGCATATGAAGAAACGGTTCCATTCAAGTTGTTGGCAAAGGAAACTTGAAACTAATCTTGTTTGTTGTACACATGTGGTATTTTGTGAGTTGTAGCATAATATTACATTTTCTTACAAAAAAAAACATAATAGTATAAATGAAAATTCTTGTTTATAAAAGTTGATGTTTCTATGAGACTTTTGTTGTTAGCATGTCAACACCCTGGAAAACTGAACTCAGTATCCTTCAGGATGTGATGTGAAAATCCGATAACTGCTCCAATTCACTTTTACTGCACTACCAGTACAGTAGGGTCAGCTAGGGTGATTATTGTGAACGTGTTTCATTTTTGTTGTGTAACTTACTATGGAACTATAGGTAATGGATTATACATATAAAAGGTTTGTCAGATAGTGTAAGCTGTTTGCATCTCCGTGTTAAGAAGGCATGGTGCTGACGTGTTGAAGGTGAGGGCAGAGGGGATGATAGCATCTTACTTACGCCCTGGAGGGAGCCGGCTGCTGCTGGTGACGGTCGTGGGTCTACCACCCGTGTGGCGAGTCCCCTCTGTATCCTCCACGTCGAGATGTATGCTGTTGTGAGGCTGGAAAGCGGCTGGTTAGTAAGACTAGCTCCCGAAGGACCATGAAGTGGCCATGGCCAAATAACTTATTCGCATGAATAGGATTCACCACTGGTTTATTGCGTTATTATTGGCATACTGTCTATAGCCGGCGGGTGGCTAACACGGTAAACGCGGACACTAGTTACGCGATGGTGTAGTTACATTAGAAAGATAAACCCCTGGGCGCAAGAGCTTGCAGGGATGGAGGTGGCTCTACTCCTGGACGATTAATTACTGTTACGTTAATAAGTTCCTGAAAAAATTTTTAAAAAATCACTATTGCAGCTACATGATACGACAAGATACGGTGATGGTCCAGGAGCCAACCTCCTACACGCCCGAGACAAGACTACCGAGCAATGGCGCCCACTCCCACTAGTAGCTGACAGCGCCCGCCAAAACTATTCGCGTGGCCACTTTAAGCACGTTGCGTTGAAGCTGTATACATAAAAAGACACTAAAATTTACATGAGACACAACTGAACCCTTGTAGATGTTAACATAATTGGGTTTGCTGAAATTGCATAAGTAAACTTACATAGGGAAGTTAATTTACTTGTGCCTTCAACTCCGGTTAGCTGGTTAAGCTGTCTCTCTAAGTTCGAGCTGGCACTGTTTATTATTCTAACACACGTAGAACACTTGGATATAACACATTAATCACTATTCTTATTTTAAGTATAAAAAGTTGCCAGCGCATTGCGCGGTCTTTGTAGTTGTTAAGGTGTATGTCTGGGCCGCTCTCAACGGTCCAACGTCGTTGAACAATTTTGAAGCACTTTACGTAATAAATTCGTTTGCCCTAGTTGTGGGTGCTCAATAATTTCCTAAAAATATGGAGACTGCCTCTCCATATTTACTTTGCCCTAGCAAGTCCCGCACTGTCTGTTTCAGGCAATATTCGTTTCGGCATTTATGCACATCGTGATCAGCGACTGCGTAATGCTTGTCGTAACGAACAATGTCCCTTGTTTAGCTGGCGTTGGGGTGTGTTCGGTGGTGTTACTTGGTTGTTTTACTTTAAATATTGGCACTTTATTTTGTGTTTGCTTGCTAACCATGTGACCATATTAACTTGAGCGCTCAGTCGGTCCCGTCAGTACCGGGCGCATGCAGGGTGCATTCCGAATGCCACGGGCCGTTGTCGTGAATACTGCCTGTGATGCTGGTGTGTGTTGACGAATGGTAGCGATGCACGCGTGGGCTGTTAAGCACACGTCAGTGCATAAATCGGTGCACTAAATAAAAATGTCAAATTTCTCAAAACAATTATGCAATTATCAGAACAGAACACTGTTGCTAACTTTATGAGATAAAACATTTTCCCAAGAGAGACATATGATGGGGAAAATGTCTGTCGTTGCAATTTTGTACATCTGATAGCAACGGGAGAGATTGTGCTTAATGAATGTGTCAATCTAGCAAAATTTTTGCTTATAAAGATGGCAAATAATTGTTCTTTAGGATTGTTCTATTCAGGTTTTTTCTACATTGGCTTCCAAAATCTTTGAAACTAACCGATGTTGATGATATATATACATGTATAATAATAAAAAAGTCACAGTTGCTCACAACTGACCCCCGTTTTAGCCTACTTTATTTTATTAACACTGTGTTGCTTCTTTTACTCTCAACAATTATTAGATTTGTTACATTACAACCAGTCTGCTATTGTTTATGTACATTTACTACCATACCCCCTGTTACCTGTGTAGCAGTACAGGTGATGTTCGTGCCACCTGCATACAATGTACCACTGACTTGAAGTGGGTTCAGTGATGGCAAAATCTGATAACTACATGAGAAGTGTTAGGAGGCATACATAAATAAGTCCAGCTAACAATAGGATAAAGATATGTACATTAATGGAACTGGCTCTGAGTCTTTCAGTACAATCCATTTACTCTAACTAGGTTATGGCTTGCATACCCTTTCAAAATAACCTGTTAACTTATTGCCTCATAAGGGAAATACTTTTCAGAAACTATAGGCCTACCTCAATGATATTTTTTAATACATGATACATATTTACACTTTTTTGTGACCACAACACACCGCATCCTCTCTCCTCACGTATACATATCGCAAAGCAATACTACAATCAATTACAGCATCTTAGCTTAACATTTCGTTCCAAGATCCACTGTTGTTATGAGTGTACGGCAGGCTTAGTCCTACTTGAATTTTTAAAAGTCAATGGTTCATTCATGAAGTGCACTGGAACTCATTGTGGTTGCTGATCAGCCAGCAGCGTTGAATCTCCACAGCACCAATATGCACGTGCCCCTCAAGGCACTCAATATTTGGTAGAGTAGAGTACTGAAGGAAGTTAACACAGAAGTAACGGAAAAGTCACATAAAACCATGGTTAGACCAATATTAGAATATGCAGCAGCGGTCTGGGACCCCTATGTAGAGAGAGAGCAGGAGGTACAGGAGCCAGAAGGGGGTGCAGAGGTGGACAGCGCAGTGGGTTAAAGACAGGCGGAGAAGAGTGGTGCAGGATGGAAAGGATGAAAGATACCTACTTCAGGCCTTCATTAATGATTGAGATGGGTTGGCATTCCCTAAAGAAAAGAAGAAAGGTGGAGAGACTGGTTAGAATGTATTGGGTGGTGAATGGAGAGAGATGGGGTTGGTTAGCCTAAATATAATAATAATAATAATGATAATAATAATAATAACAACAGATCCTTGCAAATGGGATATCGCCCGGTAGCAAGTCCACATCCTCCCACACTCATTCTCCCTCCATACCCCTTCTGAGCTGCCCCACACTCTCAACCCTCACCAGCTCCTCCCTTAGCACGTTCCACTCCCTCACTGACCTGACCATCATCGACTGCCTACCCCTCTCCGTCCTCCTCCAAACTCTCTGGAGCTTCTCACTGTTGTTCCCTCTCCCTCTGCAATCAGTTCTGATCAAATGAGTACCCAACCCTCTCCATCCCCCCACACCTCTTACCACCTTGAACAACCTAACAAGCCTCTCCACTCTTCGCCTGTCTCTCAAAGTACTCCAATCCATTTCCTTCATCATCACTGATGGCCTGTAGTTTCCCTCATCCTCACCTTCCCGCCCTTGCCTTCTCCACCTGCCCTGCATACATCTTGCTGCCCTCCTCTGAACCTTATCCAACTCCTGCACCTCTCCTGCATTGTAAAGATCCCACTCCACTGCTGCATATTCCAGCAATGGACATACCATTGTGATGTATGCTTTCTCTTTCACCCTAACACTGGCCCCATTTAGGACCCTTCCCAGCATTCCCAGGGCCCTCCTTCCCTTAGAAAAATACTTTTCCTAATTGTCCCTTCCACCCTAGGTCTTCCTGTAATACCACTCCCAAGTACTTGTATTCATTCACCTCTCCTATCTCCTGCTCTCCCTATCTGTACCTAACGCTGCTCTTTACCTTCTTCCTAGTAAATCTCACCACTTTCGTCTTTTTTTACATTAATCTTAATTTTATTAGCTGCTGTCCATTCTAATATCAGTTTAATGTCCGCCTGCAAGCTGTTTCCCTCATCTACCTCCGAATACAATACACAATCATCAGCAAACAACCTTTTCTTGCCCCCCCCACTCCCATGTCATTTACCATTATGATAACAAGGGACCCAACACACTTCCCTGTGGCACCCCTGATGTTACTTTTCCTTCCTTTGACAAGGTGCCCCCCACTCTCACTTTCTGACTCCTTCCTTCAAGGAAGTCACTTATCCACTCTACCACCCACTTGTCATCCAATAGCTCGTCCACTTTCTTCATTAAAATTCCATGTGGCACCTTGTCAAATGCCTTCTCAAAATCTATGAAGCAGGCGTCAACCTGCTTCCCTTCATCTACAGCTTGCACGAGGTCTTCTAAAAGCCCAGCCAGCTGGGTCTCACACGAGTAGCCTCTCCTAAACCCATGCTGGTACTCCTGCACCCAGTTCTTCTCATCCATCACATCCACTACAAATTCCACCATCAACCTCTCCATTACCTTGCCCGTACTCGATGTGAGACTCACTGGTCTGTAACTGCCAGGTTTTGCCCTGTTCTCTCCCCGCTTATACACCGGTACCACCAGAGCCTCCTTCCACCCCTGTGGTAACTTGCCCTCTACTAACGATCTACCAAACAACATTTCTAAATACCTTGCCTTCATGCTTCCACAAAATTTAATGGTTCCATTCCCTATGCCATCGGGACCCACAGATTTATTTGCCTGCAATCCTTTAATGACTTTACATATATCCTGTTCCCCTATCTTGATTGTACTACATGTTATTTTGGCCCTGTTCGCCTCCTCAACCCATTCATCCTTCTCCGCAAACACAGACAAGTACTGCGCCTGCAACAACTCTGCCTTCTCCTTGTCTGTACGTGTAGTCAAACCGTCTTTAACAGTAAGCAATAGTATTCCTTTCTTCCCACCTTTCACCCTCTTCAGATAACCAAATAGTTTCTGCCATCCCTTGCATTCACCTTCTTCCATCATGTTTTGAAGGTATTCATTCTTTGCCTTATTGATCTCGCCAACCAGCTTCCTTATCATCTGCTTCATCCATATCCTAGCATGTGCCATTTCCTCCCTCTTACTCCTTGCATGCATCTCCCTACACTTCCTCTTTAACCTCTTAATTTCTCTCCCATAATATGGAGGGTCCCCCCAGCCTTTATTATTTTCCTCGGAACAAACTTCACCAACATGTCCTCTACGATATTCCTAAACTCTTCCCACAGGCAGTTCACACTCTCCCCCTTAGCCCACTCTTGAAACTTATTCCTTAGAAAGCACTTGGCCCCTTCCTTAATTCCTTGTCCATACCGCCACACTACCCTATCTTCGGTTTGCTCCACCCTAGATTTTCCAAGTTTAATTTTCACCACAGGCACTTCATGGTCGCTGATGCCCTCTACCAACATCATATCGGTAATGGCATCCCCAGGCCTAACCAATACTACATCAAGTACTGACCCCTCACCATCTGTGATCCACCTAGTAGGTGTTCCTACTGCCTGTACTAGTCCTCTATTTACTAGCTGTGACACTAGTGTCTGCATCCTGCCTCCCATATCCTCTAGTCTCTCCACCCACTGCACCCTCGGCATGTTAAGATCTCCTGCCACTATCACTCATTGTCTATCCCTCATCTTGTCGACCCTATCCTTTAATATCTCAACTGCCCGACATCCTTGCCCAGGTGGCCTGTACACTATCAACAATCTAACACTTTTACATTTTCCCCATATAGGTATCTAATTCAATTACTTCAGTTTCATCACTCACCCATACCACACAACCCTTAAGACCCTCCCTAAGACACACCATTACACCACCCCCTCTTCCATCTCTGTCCCTTCTGAATATGGAGTACTTATGTTGACACAATTCACTATCAATTACATCCTCACTCAACCATGTCTCCACTGCTACCACTACATCTGCCCTGTATCCTACAATCATACTCCAGAATGTCTCCTGCTTGTGGTACAGACTCCTGCAATTTATGACCATTATCTTTATGCTGTCCCCCTTCCATTCCTTACCTTCCCCTCCCAAACCTACAATCATATTCGTTCGTCCCGACTTCCCCTCCTTTCCAATAATTGACCCCCTTAACTCCTCCTCCTCTTCTCTTTCTAGTTGCTATTTAGCACCTCTCAGCCCCATCCTACTCTGCTCTACGCAACCAGCAGTCTCCTTCCATAATAGGTTACTCAGAACTTTCTTTCCTTCCTCCGTCAGGTGGACCTGATCTCTACTTAAATTTTCATGCCCTACCCACTTCCTACTGTCCACAAATATGGCCCCCATTTCTCTACACACATTCTCAAACAACCTGCTAGCTGCCACTGCCCTAGCGTAGCTGACACCCCTCCTCACAAGCACCCCGCTAAGTATCACTCGTGCCCTCGGGAACCTTTCATTCACCTTAGCTATTAACCCTTTGAGGTCTCTCCCTACCTCTTCATTCGTCTCCCTGTGCGCCAGATCGTTACCTCCCACGTGAATTGCAACCACCTTCACAGTACCACTTCCCCTTAAACTACTGACCCTCTCACCCAGGTCCCTGATCTTCGCTCTCCCATATGCTGCCTTATACGTTACATCCCTCTTCACTCCCCTCAAGTCTACTCCCTTAATAATAGAGCTTACAATAAACAAATCCTCTGGCTCTTTTCCTGCATGTACCTTTTCCTTCACCAAATCCCCTTCCCTTGCTTGCCTCACCCTACCCGCCTGATCGTTTCATTTGCTGTCCCTCCCTGTCAAAGTTGTGTACAGAGATACGTAAAAAACAGTGGTTGGATTCAGAGGACTTGGTGCAGGGCAGAGCAGGGAGGGCAGTCTGTATTAATGAGAACAGTTAGGTAGTGGAATGTGTTGCTGGAAGACTTGGTGACAGGTAGGTATGTGCGGAAGTTCACGAAGCACTTGTTTAGGGAAAACTATTGAGAGGATAAGTAGTTGTCTGCAGGCGTCAGCACAATTGCAAGGGTATTACTATTATTAAAAGTAGTTTACACAGTCATGATAATGCTGTTTTACAGAGGGTGTAAATTTTATTTGGTGTGAACTTTTACATACAACTTACTGTAAGCAGGGGTAACTTTGTGACATCTGTATATTGAAATGTGATGGTTGGCTCAAATTAGTTCTGTGAGTAATTAGTTGGATAGAAAGAATTCAATTCCTCGAACTAAAAAAAAAAAAATTGAACTGTAGCAATATGAAATCAACTGCAAAGTGTTTTCTCCGAGGGCCTAACAAGGCCTAAGTAACCAGTACTGCACTGATGTGCAATTTTCTGAACTATAACCTAGCTCGTATACCGCACTGATTTTATTTATGATGGTTTATTTGGGACGCGTAACTTAAAAGTTCAATCAAACACATTTATTTTATGCAGCAGCGATTTAAAAAAAGAAAAGACTAACGTACACGAGTATTCAAGCAAGCCTGTCTGACACAGAATATATGTTTCCACACGCTATTTGAACAACCAACCCTTCGCTTAAAACACAGACACTTGTTAATTAATGACAAAATGCGAGCTGTTTACAATTAATATCTTGAATATGCAATACCGATTATTACGTCAAAAATACGGCTCGTCACTTGCCAGATACTGTTTCCTGTACGAATATTTTATTAAGACGAATATACTCATGAGCTGTATGGTTTTTCCATCTAAATTAATAATGATTTAAGTTATGGTGGATTTTTCGCAAATCCAACATAGATTAATTTCACTATCATCGTTTCGGAATATAAAATGTTTTAACTAATCCGCCATGATTTTTACACATTTGTAAACAAGTTACGGCAAGCCAGTAAGTTAACACCATCCTAGACCGATCTGTTAACTTACGGTCGCTCGCTTTCAAGTTAAGGTAAGCAAAATGCCACAGTCGTAGAAGAACAGGTCTGGACACTCGCCTATCTAACAATGTATTTTGCTTGACCCCCTTGTTTTTTGACTGTAGTTCGTCAAGTTACTGAGAATGTAGTACTTTTTGGCGCTCTTTTCCGGGCGGTCGGACTCAAAGTCAGTCCACTGTTTTCCATTGTTAAATTTATAAAGTAAATAAAGATTGCTGGAGCCTTTTCTTAAATTTGTGAGCGAAAAAAGTATTTCATAAACTGATAAAAAAATACGTTTTGATAAATTGTTTATCTTAGCGGAAAGGAAGTGGGCGGAGTTTAGTCCGACCGCCCTAATATCAGCGCCAATAAAACACAATATTCTCGGTAACTTGGTGAACTACAGCTAAGGTTAATTATACTACAGGTTAGAAAGAAAATACGTTTTCTTATGGGAGAGCTTGGCACAGGGAAAATTTCTGCCACTAGTTTCGCTTCGATCGCTGAGAGACCAGATAAATAGTAAACCGTAGTAAAAATAAATTTAAATATACTTAGAAATTATATTTGTCATTAAATTTAATTTTCAAGTGAAAAGAAAACAATTTCGCGTTTTAAATTATCTAACTAATGTAACTTAAAATTCAGGAATTCTCTGTAATTTATGATATTGGTGCACTACCGATACCAGCTCAAGTGGCAGAATTTTTCCCTGTGCCAAATTTATAACATTGATCTTTCTAACCTGTAGTAGAATTAACCTTACTACAGCCAAACAACAAGGGGTTCAAGTTTCCAGGCAAGTGTCCAGACCTGTTCTTCTACGGCCGTGGCAAAATGCTTAAGCCGGCCTCACACGATGCCCAATTTCATAGCAGTTTCTATGCCCATTTTCTGGTAGCATTTCTGCTTCCGTCTC
>PNEQ01002088.1:10321-24333 GCA_003012365.1 Medauroidea extradentata | reverse complement strand
AAAGAGTAGTACTAAATATAACAGCAAAAACTTTTTAAAACCACCGAAAATAATTGCAATTAATGTGTGTGTTTAAGGATAATGAGCTTAGTAATTGTATTATGTTCACATACTGCTTACTTCGTAGTCCTTTTCCACACCTGTTTATAACCCCTATTTATTGGTTTATAGGAAAATTTCACTTTTTGATCTGTAAATACCAATGAGCATCATAAATAGCAGAATTTCTAACAGCAGTCTTTTTCCTTCAAATATGTCATTAAATAGCACCATTTTTCACCATATAATATAATTTTTTTCAGAAGAGGACCTCTGGACACCACTCTAAATTCGTGCGGATAAATACTCGCCTAAGCAAATCTCCCTCTTTTGGGCTTGCTGAAGTTGGCGGGTATGAAGTAGATTTTGGGTAAAATGTGCATTCCAATAAAAAATACAATATTTTTGTCTTGATCATTCAGGAATTGTGTGTGTATTGGTTTATTCAAAATTACCGGTACTTAGCATGTTTGGGTTTATTTAGGTTTTGTTAACAAGATTTCGGTGCTGCAGTGCAATATAGGCCTACTTCTTCAGCCAGGATACACACTCAGAAAGTGGAATTTTAAGTCTCATTTAAGCATTTTGGGATAAATTTTTTCTGCATCAATACAAAACGTTTCTAAATATTTAAACTCAGCCTACATTGACCAGCATAATAGATCTGTTGTGTTCTTCTCTTATTCATTTTAACTAATGACATTATAACACCAATAATATAACTGATGCTGTCCTCAGTCTACCCAACAAGCAACCGTCATTCCCTCTCGATCTACTTTGTTTTTACCCACACTCACTGTTGCCAACACCACATATCGCAGCTACATTGATGAAAAGTGTACTGGTCTTTAAGAAATGAATTATATGGTGGCCAATTAAAATTAAGCATAGATATTTCTGTTTACAGTTAATTTAGGGTTTCCTGCTGTAATATTTACTGGCAAGAGTCTTTTAAAATATGATAAAATAGTTATAGCATAATTATGTGAAAGTGTATCTACTGTATTGCGAGTGCCACATGCCCTGGTTATTAAAAACCGTAAAAGTTGAAATTTTTTGATCATAGATCACCGCAAATGATGGTCCTTGAAATTCAGCTTTACAGTCCTTGAAAAGTCCTTGAAAGTCCTTGAATTTTTATCTGCATTATCTGTAAGAACCCTGTGTATGCCAAACAACACGTGCGTCCTTTTCATTCCATTTACGATAAAACTACCTCAACTTCCAATCAGATTACGCTGCTAGTGTAAACACAGTCACGTACCAATGAATAGCGTTACTTCTGTCATCACGTCTTCCTTAACGAATGTAAATATTTCCAGATACTTAACTGCCATCTTGATCGATAGGGAGAAATGCACGTATGATAATTAATGGTAATTAATGTTATGAAACTTACAACCAAATTCATTAATTAACCGTCCACATATTTTGCGCTTGGAAGATACTTGAAATTGCATTGGCGCAGGGAAGTACCGGTAAAGTGAACAGCCTGCGGCGTCCTGCTAAGGTTTCGGAAGATGGCCGCTATAACTGTAGGGGCTCGTTATTCAGTTGAAACAGCAGCAGTTAGTGCGAGAAATTGATTGGTTGAACATACTTGGAAGAGCATGTGCTGTGTGCGGTTAAGGTTTTGTCATGTGCGACTTTTGTATACCTATTTTTTGTTAGAGATGTGCACAAAACACGTTAAATAGAAAATTTATCATCAAATTAATTCTAATAATTATTTATGAAGTACCTATATGCACAGTAAATTTCTATTGTAACAGGGTGTCTACTAGGTCACGGAAGTCCCGAAAAAGTCACGAATTGTGAAAAAGGTCACGAAAGTCCCACAATAGTCACTAATTTGAGGTATATTTTGGTGTAAGTCACGAAAATTATTTTAGGTTGTTTGACTCTTGTCTAATCATTTGTCAAACGTGCATGTTTACACTACTAGTATTTCTCGTTCACTTTGAAAGTAAAATAAATAATTTGTTTGTATATTAGTTTTCATAGTCATCTTCATAAAGACAACTTAAATTTAGGTATATATTAATTACACATTTTAAAATTGGACATGCTTCGCGCTATCAGCAATTGGAGGAAACATAATGAAAATTGTCGGCCGTGTTGCACTTGTTAAAAAAATTATTGATTAATTCTGTTTGAACAGTTTTGCAAGAAAAAGTCACTAAATTTTACTTTTACAATCTGGTAGACACCCTGTGTAAAAACCACTTTCGCTTTCATCACCCACACTTATTGTGGTGCAGTTTTCCACAGTTTGTAGCACTGCCTCACTTTCCTTGTCGTGAAAGCATGGTCGTAATATTTTTCAATTTATAAATTAATTACCGTTAACGAAAATTTGTGTTGAAAAGTTGCGGGCGCCAATGCGTAAATGTGCGATAGAGTGGAATTCAAGGCATCGTGTAGTGAGGCTAGGATCTGAAAACAAAAAAATTTCTTACCTAGTATGGATTTTTGTGTTGAGGCTTACATTGGATACTTTCTTGTTTTCAATTTTGTGTATCAAAATTTAACTTTGCGGCTTATTTTCGAGGGCGGCTTATTTTCGAAGCAATACTGTATAAATTTTGCTTGGTTCCTTTTCATATAAAAGTCGTCCATTTATCATTCATGTTCTACAAGGGGCTGCGTTTGGCACAGTGGCTAGAACATTTGACTCCCAAGGTGATCTGGGTATAATTCCTGGCAGGGATGATCCCTGGATTTTCGAGGTTGGGGTTGTACTGGACAATGCTGCTGGTTAGTGGGTTTCGTTGAGAATCACCAGTTTCCTAGACCCTTTATTTTGGCGCTGCTTCATAGTCACCTCTCGATTGCACTAAAGACACAGATGTTGAGTGCTGTATTCAATTAATCAAAGATGTTACATGGCATTGTAGTGGCTCTAGATGATGTTACAAGATTTTCTGACACTTCTTGTCTGAAACTCCATGTTGATACTTTTATTTTCTGATGGGCCATGAATAGTGGTTGGCAGACATGTGTAACCTGTATGTGGCGGAGGTGGTGAGCATCATCTATTTTACAGGAAATGCTCTTCTACGTCGTCTGGTACGTATAGGAGTGCTGGATGAAAGTCGAATGAAACTTGATTATGTGCTGGGTTTGAAGATAGAAGACTTTCTCGAGCGCCGTTTGCAGACACAGGTGTTCAAGCTTGGGCTTGCTAAGTCCATCCACCATGCCCGTGTGCTCATACGTCAGAGGCACATCAGGTCAGTTGTGTACAGTGGAACATGTATAGTTTTTCATGGGATTACTGGGGTAAATATAATTATATTTTGCTGGACTTTCATGTTTTATAAATTTCTTCTCACAATATTCATATGCATTTTGGTGTTCACATTGACTGAACCGTCGAATGCAACAAAAGAAGACTTTTCTTCAACAATTCAATAAATTAACAAATTTGTGTAAAGGAAAATATTTTAATTAAATACTGGACTAAAGTAATATATTTTGCTTACCTTTGTCACCTCTAAAAGTAACATAAAAATTGTAGCCCAGATTTAACGAACTCGGGAATACCAAAAACAGCGATTTAACGAAAAGATTTTTAGGAACCTTCAAAAAATAACAAAAAAAAGTATTAAATAACTGACTTTGATAAAATCGAATATTAATTGTAAGTTCAGTCCTATAAAAATACCAGCGCTGACCGCAGTGCATACTTAATTCTCCGTATAAAAGCTTAAAACTACCAGCGCTGACCGCAGTGCATACTTAATTCTCCGTATAAAAGCTTAAAACATCTGTCGAGAAACAAAAAAAAATGGTTGAAAATTTTGGCAGCGGGAGCGATTTTGAGATACGCACGTGCGGGTGGTGGCAGAACGAGGGCTGCTGTGTTGCATCACAAGCACACGCCTAGATCATCATCCTGGCGGCTGGCGACTGAACGAGCAACTAGGTACCCAGTCTCCACAGCGCGGTGGACAGCAAAAGAACCAATTTACAGATAGTGCTTCGCATCTCCGTTAGAATGCGCTGCAGTGCAGCGTGCTCTGATTAATTCTCTTACCGATAGAATGCAGTGATGTGCAGCATGGTTATTTACACTCGTGTCCCTTGATGAAACAAGCGAGATAATATTTTAAAAATATGTAATATTATTTTCGCAGACTTTGTACAACGAATTTATTGCTGTAAACGTAAAAATAATTTGTTTCTCCGGTGCTAAAAAACGCTAGAGTGCAAAGCATTTTTAGCGAGCAGACCAACACGAGTTTCTTTTACAAGCGCGTCTGCATACAAGCTACAATGGCAGCTGCCGCCGCGCATATTTAATTATTATTTTACTGTTGTCTCGCAAACTTTTAATTCAGTTTTCATGAAGAATTTTTTTTTTTTTACAATTTTTCATGGGATTTTCCTTAACTTTGTAGGTGGAGCGGGCCGGAGAGAGACGGAAATATTGACGGCTCGGCGGTGTTAGTCATCACTTCTCTTGTGTTGCTGGCGTGCACAAGGATGGCCTAACTCTCCATGCGCACGCTCGTTGAGCTTTCCACTGGAAGTTTTTTCGCCTTTTTTTTTTACATGGCTGTGGCTTACCTATTGCGGTAAATGCGTTTTGTTATTGTTTTGAGCCAGTATACTTTTTTAAAATTAACGTTAAATTCCGACAAAACATGCCAGAGGAAATTTGACTTTTTTTTTTTTTCTGAAAAAAAAAAGGGGGGGGGGTGAAGTCTGATAAAACGAAACATTGATTTAGAGTAAACATTTTCAGGTCCCTAGGCATTTCGTTAAATCGGGGTTCTACTGTAGTTGTATATTAAAATTAAATAGAAACATGTACTCACAGAGTATCATGGAGGTTGACAGCTACACACACGAATAGGATGACACATTTTGCGTGGAAGCGCAAGTGAATTTACGTAAGTGAAAATTGTCCTATTTGAATATTCCTAGGACTTTGTTTCTTTGTAAATAATGATGATATGATAGAATTTCTGCAAGGTGAAGTTATGTTGTTAAGTAGTGTTACGGCTTCAGCTTTAAAAAAAGTAAATACAGTAAAACTCGCTTAAGACCACGGTCTAAGAGGTAGAGGTCTTGACACTGCGTATGCTCTCCAGCAAGAGAAAGTGACCCCTTCATGTCGCCGAGCGCTAGTAGTAATTTGGTGGAAGATTTGTCTTGTTTACATCTCGCGTTTTAACATTTTTGCAATTATTTACATGAAATAATGTTAATAAGGTAAGCTGATATAGTATATACATGTTCCGTATCCATAAATGCATTGGCATGTGTGGAACTGTTTATAAAAGTAGTCTGAAGAAATATATTGTGTATTATTATTTTAGTGAACACATTCGCACAAAAACTATCATTTCATGCCCTACAAAATTTTAGAATCGTTGCAATGTGCATCTACATTTAAAATATTTAAAAACTTAATTTTACTGTTGTAAAAAAATGTGTTCCAATACAAATTTACGTTCCCATTTTTTCTTCCATATAATACTCGCAATTCTGGTAACAACTTCACATTTTAAGCTAAGCCAAATACAGAAACAAGTCAAATCTTCCACCAATTTACTACTAGCGCTCGGCGACAAGAAGGGAGTCACATTTTATTCCTCAGTGTCAAGACCTCTACCTTCATAGACCGTGCTTAAGACGTTCCCACGAGATACGTTTTCCCAGCTGAGTCGTTTGGTTCGTTTGGTCCCATCACTTTTGTCATAAGAGCCATGGTTAATTTTCCCACATATTACGTTTTGCCACGTGCCTGATTTCCCGCGTAATACGGTTAACTTTTGTATAAAAAACCGTAATTTTTATAAAAGTAATTTACGCGATTTTCTTAAGTAAGCAAACTGAAAGGAAACTGCAACTGCAAGAAAAATACCGCATTTGTTTACGTTCTTGTACCGTCATCATAGATAACTGACGTGAGATGTAGCGTTCCACAGACAGCGAGCAAGTACACTCAGGATGGCCAACGCATGCGCGTAACACGAAATAAATACAATCCACCATGAAATAAATACAATCCACCATTGGTGATCACGTGCAAACCCGTAGCAGATTGACCATGATCGCGTGTATTGCTTGCGCTCACGGCACAATAAATTCAAGATGGCGGCAAGAGAATTACCACTGCTAGCACTATCGATTATAAGAACGCTATCGATCGTTGTACCTACGTTGGCAACATTGATCTCTTTACGTGCGTTCGTTTGTCTTTGTTTACGCAAACGATAACTAACCTAAACTTTGCGAAACGTGTTTGAAAATGTTACATTATGAAAATATGTGTTTTAAAGCCATTTCCATTTTAGTGCAGCGTGTTTAGATGGTTGCATAATGGCAATATAATAAAAAAGTAGGCATTACCGATAAAACATTTGATGATCATGGAGAAGTGTGACGAGTTCGTGGACACATCTGTTGACCTGAGTAAAGAACTTTCCGCCCTTTTCAAATGCGTACTGTAGCTGTCTAAATTCACGATAGCATTGCAGAAAATTTGTAAAATGCTTAACAGTGTTAACCAAACGGTAAAAAAAAAAATAAAAAAAAATATATCATATTAACATTTCAAGGTGTTCTCTTGAAATGGCATGTGCATGTACCATGAATCTTCCCATAACAGTGTATTTAATTCCAATATTAGTAACTTAAACTATACCAAGTTTAATGTTACAAAATACGGTAAATGCATTGTTTGCATGGATACTATCACTTCGATTTTACCTGAAGAGAGTTTTTTTAAACATGAAAACAAAAGCATTAAATAAGGTAAGCTGAATGAGTTTTAAGAGATTTACCATTCCCACTATTTACACTTGTTCGCTCTGTCCCCCTGAAAAGTGTAAATAAGGGATTTTACTGTACATTAAATTGTCCTTGCGACTTCGAAATAAATTTTAATGTAGACTGCGCCTACAAAAATAACTACTTAAGTTTTAAAATCAGTTTTCCCATTTAAGATGTTTTCCCAGCTAAGAAGTTTGTGGTGTAAAGTCCCCTCAAAAACGTCGTAACAGGGTTTTACTGTATTAGGTATCACTACTCATCGTGTACTGGCCAAACTATTGATTTTAGACATAGTTACTTATGAACATATTTTCTGCAGACACTGTAGTAGTCCTACATAAATTTTTTTTTTAGGTTAGGTTTTAAGTTTGGTTAGGTTATGTATAAATTAAATTAGGTTACAAACATTAATTAGGTCAGTTTTCCTAACCTAAACTAGGCAACATAAGAAAAAAATTTACGTAGGGCTTTTAGAGACATTAGAAGTAGTCCTACATAAAAAATTTGTTCCCTAACAAAAAAGTTTTTTAATGTAGCACTACTTATAACGTCCCTAAAACATTTTTGATGAATAAGCTATAAGACTAAAATCAATAGTTTGGCCGGTACACGATGAGTAGCGATTCTTAATATTTTTACAAAAAAAATTGTCGCAATTGTACAACCTGGTTAATTTTATTGATTTTTGTTGGTCAGGGAAATAAGAGCAGCTGACCTAGAAAGGTCAGGGAAAAGTCAGGGATTTTTTTTTTACAGGTTTTGCTAGCCACCCTGCAACTTTTATGGATTGTCCGTAAAATGTACGGAAAGTAAATATGTTTTACGGAGGACAAGAATATTTTATGGATTTCGGGACGTTCGGCGGTGTTGTGTACATTTCTGTCAATATTTACAAATTAATAGCGGACAAAATATGTTTTGTGTATGTATACCAACGGTACATGAAACTTGGTTTACAGTGTTGTTTCTCTCTGCTATTGTGCATCAACAATTGTAAAATCAGAATGAACACTACAGGAACCAATAACAAAATTCGGTATATATTTTGTTCCCGGTTTCTTATTGGCGTATTTTATAGCTAGCAGCCAATCAGTGGTTTTCTTGTATTGACTGTTACAGGGATGCCACCAAGTTCATTTCCAAAATCCTGTAATTAGCATTAAAAAATCCTGTAATAATTCAAACTTACGTCTACTATTCAGAAGTGTTTTAGAAGATTCTTGCTGTAGAATTTTGATAGTGAAATTAATATGTATAGTAAATTATTATAGTGTTGTGAAAAATTGAGATGTTATACAGGAAACCATTTACTGTTAATGTTTTTTACAGACTGAACTGATTTCTAATTTATTTTGATGAAGTAGCAGTGAAACTTTCCACCCGTTTTCCTATTTGGAAACATTTGTAGAATGAGTGCGAACATGTTCAACTGACTACTTATTGTTGAAAAATTAATATATCTGCATAAGTTTAATTATGGCCTCGAATGAGACGTAGTTTGCTTGTATAATCGCCGCATGTTTTCACCAAAATTTTTGGTACAAAATATGGGGTGCAGCCATTATTAGGGGTTTTAAAAATTTTCCTTTTTTATTTATTTTGGCATTAAATAAAACACAAATTTACGTATATTTGCTAGTATATAGCATGACCTTTTCTGCAAAAATAAAGGGAAAGATTTGTAAGTTTGAAATAAGCACAAAAAAGATTAGTAAATCTCGTTAATCCATTCATGTGCGTCGCTAATTTTTGTGTCAATTGTTGACAAACACAGATGTTAGAAATATCCGTGAACATCTAACATTATCCATCTGTCCATTTTAACCTTTAAATATCCGTTAAAACAGATAAAATCCGTTAAAACGGCAAGCCTTGTCTGTTACAAGATGGCAGTGTGCGTGTTAACGAGTTTTTAAGTGACAAGTGTGTTGTTTCTTATCCAAATCAGTGCTCTTTTGTGTTCTTGGAAGCTGAATTTTTAACTTTGAAACAAATATTTTCTCGCTGTTGTAATGAATATGGCTTATAACTACCGTGTGATGCGACGAAATTTTGAAGTTGGAAAGATGCGTTGCACACATGTTTATACCGTCGCAATTTTGAAAGAAAAACTACAGTAAACCCTCGCTCTAACGACATCGCACGGTGTCGTTATATCGCCGATGCCGTTAGTCCCGAGGTAACTGAATTTGACTCCCCCCCTCCAAATTAAATAAATTGTTTTTTTCCTATAAAGTTTATGTAGAACAATTACCGACTTAAAAAAAGCTTTCATTGATATTTGATTTTAGTACGATGAAAGGGTGTGTTCCAAATAAAATTGTACCCCACAATCCCCCACCGTGACGTGCGTGGCGGAGTGACGCGCTCGGTCTGGTTGTGTAGGATTGGGGAGGGGAGTGGCCAGGCCACTGGCCTTGGCGTGCCTCTGGGCAGCCTGTGCGCGCGTGATTCATCCTGCTTGTCTCGCGTGAAGCTCATTCTGACCACAACAGAACAACTCGTATTACTTACGTTAGTGTATACGGCAACGATTTTTAAACCTTCCAGTACAGCCATCAAGTCTTTTTTTAATTTTTTTTTTATTGCGCAAGAACTGTTACAGCCTGTCGCCATTATACACATTTACACGATACTAATAAAAATGTGTAATAACGAACAAATATTAAAAAAAGTCATTTTTTAAAAACTCAGAACGTCTATTATGAACGCGAAGTTAGAGCCCCTCAAAAAGGGCAAAAAACTGACTTTTCAAAGGTGCTGTCACATAATAAATGACAAGAATTACTCGTCACTAAAAGTTGTAGGCCTATTGGAAAAATAACGAAACTATGCACAACGCACCAGTTTAATGCTCTATACTGCGAATAGGGATGAAATGGCTCTCGGCATGCTGCGCTCTTTTCGCTCCACTGTCGAGCAAGGCGCGAGCATAAAACAAAAACCTTAAACACCTCACATGCCACACGCAGCGACGTGACTGTTATGTTTGCGTCGTAGGCCGTTCTCACTTCGCAGCGCTTTCATAGCCACATGAAGTGATCAATGATACAGCGGAAGTTGTCAAGTTCAAGCCGAGATCACTGCAGCTAGAGAAAAAAAGATGAGATAACGCTGGATTTTTTCTTTTCGGTCAGCTGGTCCTTTTTTTTTTTTTTTTTTGCCGTGCTGTAATGAGAGCGGGGAAAAAACGTCTCTCTTCAACCCCCATCCCCCTGGGCTATCGCAAGACCTGGAAACATGGGAGAGAGTCGCCGAGTGGGAGAGGAAAAACAAACGTGTGGTTCTGCTTTGTAGCGAGACAAGTTGCACGTGACCGTCAGACAGTCGGCACGCAAGCACAATCTGGCTTGTTCGCTGTGCAGGGGGTGGGGTGAATGTTTATTGGCTGGCGTGGACAGTCCAAGATGTTAAGAGACGTGTTTTTCCTTCAGCACAGCCTCACAAAGTAAATTGCAACACAGACTATTTTCCTTACATTTTCGATTTCTTGACCTGAATTTTTCACGGTTCCTCAAAATGGTTGTAAATTACCACTGCTATGCCACGTCGCGTATCAAACTGCATAGCTGAGATAATGACACGTGGAGGAGTGTGCGAGTGAAGTTCTGGCAGGAAGGAGTGCGGAGAAGTGAGGGGGAGCATTAGGAGATAAGGCAGCGTTAGTCGTCACTAGAGGTACGTAAATTTCGCAGATACATTCCCAGAGGTGCCAACTACTACGGATTATCCATAGTTTATACGAATTACGATGGTTTACTACGGAAGTACGGATTCTGTTGATAAACTACGGATTTATTAGCTTCCGCCCGACTGTAAATGAACAGGCGTGTTCCATTGTATATGCATGTATTTTGATTCGTAACTACATGTATCGTATGACGCGCTATTTATTTTCCCACGCTTCGGCACTCGCACATTGTTTTCTTTGTAACTTTTTTAGTATTCGAAAACCATATTTTGGTGATGGTAGCGTATCTACAAAATAGTGTGTTTACACTTTGCGCGGCACGCGTCTGAAGGTTCTCGTATGTATCTCATACAATTGAGTCGTGCGTGATTGATTGTTTCTTCTTCCACTGATCGGCCATATTGGAAACTTATCCATGTTGCCGTATTTTAACGAACATATGTTGATGTGAATGTTTAAATTCGAGTATGAGTTTGGCAGAGAAGAGTGTTGAGAAATCTCGTCCAGGATATTCACTGTTGTGGGCATGTTTAAGTGCTTCAAATGTATCTCGACAACACGTGTTTTGTGTATCGTGCAGTTGTGACTTCAGTGTAAACACGGTTGCAAAGATGCTGCCGTCAATACAGTACGGTAAAAACACGTCAAGTATTTTCGAAGCTAGAAATTTCGAGGATAAAATATATTATAATTAAGTGATGCTGTAGATGCAACAACAAATGCCGAAGTTACCGACGAACAGGTAATGTAATTGTGTATAGGCCTACACATTTAAAGGCAGTGCTAGAATCGCTGTAAGAAATAACCGTAAAAATTGAACACACACTTTTCAGAGATGCATGCTATAACATACCGTACTGCTGCTTAGCCGCTGTAAGAGGGATGGAAACCTGTCAATGTCTTACGGTGCGGTTACGGGTATTTCTATACGGCTACTTTATGGTCAATCTAGCTTGGGCTTAAGATAATACATTCACTACGGAAAAATACTGAAAAATACGGATTTTTCGCAAAATTACTACTGAAAGCTTTGGTAAATGGTTGGCACCTCTGCATTCCAGGTCAGGTTGAACGCCAATTATGTATACTTCATTGTCATGTTTGTGACTTGCTGGCGGCTGTTAGGAAACGCGTTTGACTACTGCAAGGAAATAATGCGCTTGCTATCTGCTTGTACGGTTATAAGCCAATATATAATCGATTGTGGCCAGAGGGTGTATAGGACTGACAGGTCTAGGCTGTTGCCAGATGAATCCACGAAATTGACGTACCTCTAGTCATCGCGTCTCACATATGTCGGTGTTGCGCGGGTGGTGTACGCACCCGGCGCGTGCTTCTAATATATTCCAGCCGAAGTTTCTAGCATTTTAAAAGTTTTTTTTTTTTTTTTGTTTCACAGCTGCATATCACTAATTTATGTTAACTGCATTATGTTATTGTTTAATGTAGGCATAATTTTTTTTAACTTACGTTTTACTGCGATCTATTTCACTTTGCTTAGCTTTGATACATTTTTGAAATATTACTTTTTCCACGGTTCCTGGAAATTGTTGTTAGATCGCCGATGTCGTTAGATCTGATGTCTTTAGATCTGGGGTTTACTGTATTTTCTCTGACTGTGAAGCATACGTATAGTAATATTTTTATGTGTTATAAACGAAGTTGATTATAATTACTACTAGCGTAATTTTTGCACGGCGTTTATTAGTAATTTATGGAGGATAGTATTAAGCACCTAACTGTAACTGCTATTTGAAGTTGCAGGTCTATGTGGAAATAGCAGAATTAAACATGAATTTTCGTAAGTAGACATTGGAAGGTGCTGTAACTAGAGCTGAATATTGTCTTACTGTATTTCATTACTCGAAACACAATCCAGTTTTGTATTTGGTTATTTCATGCCACATGAAATAAACAAAACTGGTTGAGATTAATATCACACTTTGTGGAAATATTTATATTTGTAACTGTGCTTACAGGTTGTCTATAGATGCAAGTGTGCATTTTGAATCGTAAAAGAATCTTGGCAAATAATTGTTTTTCCATATTTTGATCTTGATAACTAGGTCTACTTTAAAAATAAATAAACGTTAAAAATGTGTGTTATTTTGTGTACAGTTAACTTGGAGGTTAGGTTAGTTACGTAATTAAAAATGCTTATTTGGTGGGAACACATTTCGTGGTTAGCAGTATTAACCGGTAAATAGGCTTTTTTGGTTATTAGAAAAATCGATAAATCCAGTAGTTTTCTTAAGTTGCGGCTGGCTCACTTGAAGTTTTTGTTTTCGGCTTCTGCGAGTCGCTACCATTTATTACCGTTGCGGTGTTAACAAACTTTGTTTTTATATTGCGATGTTAACAAACTTTGTTTTTATATTGCGATGTCATATGAATACTACGTTTAGTTCGGAAAGTCCACACACAAGATGGTGGACTATTAAACTAGTAACGCTATGTTCCACTTTCATTCCAACGGAATATTTTGGTACTAACTACAATTGATTCTTGCGCAACCATTTTGTCCTAATAGTGTCGTACTTTAGCGTAGTTAACATCTCTGATGCAGAAACAGAAACAAAACATTGTGGTGCGACGATTATGCGATGAAAGTATTTTTACCATTTCTGTCATCTCAAAAATTAGACGCGACGATTACGCGATGGCGACAATTGTGCGATGAAATGCGGCACTTTTAAGATGTGTTCGCTACTGAAAAGTACTGATCTTTAATGAAATTACTGCTGAATGCTTTGGTAAATGGTTGGCAACTCTGCTATAGGTGATTCGGGATAAAGTGAGCACTTAAAAAAGCCCTGATTAATTTCTATTTTCTGCCAGTTTTTATCTTTCCGCGGTATTCAAATGTAAACATTGCCACGTGCTTTTATTTACATAGGCTTGTACAATGTTTACATCTACATTACACTGGGCTGAAAATGTTATCAACAATATCTACTCATTAAATACACGGGTAATGAATAAAACTTATAATAGTAATCTTAGTTATAAATACCTGCGAGTAAACATCTTTTAATACTGGTTTCTGTGCGTCGACTCTAATTTATACGACCCGCACTATTGCCATTACGTATCTGGTAAATATGTACACATGAAAATCGAATTTATAACTCAAAACCGCCACAAAAACACGCCAAATGACACACGCAATTTAATAATTCAAACCATGAACAACGACGCACTCAACAAAAACAATGTATTTTCTTAGTGTAAGAAACAAAAAAATTGCTGTTTCTAAATCAAGATACTAAGTTGGCGATCGTAACACATAACAACTTTCATATTACCAATGAGGAAACAGTCACTTCTAATACTTTTGAATGTGTTTTATCAGAAACCCATATTTATTAAACAAAAGAACAAACACAACAACGCTCTCCTCTTGTACCGTCATTGAACGCTTCCAAGCTAAGTGACGAAAACCTAACTCTGATGCCACCTGTCGGTGAAATAATTAACTACGTCAGTGCGCGTAGCG
>PNEQ01002088.1:0-10221 GCA_003012365.1 Medauroidea extradentata | reverse complement strand
ATCAAGTACCAGTAGAACCGCTATTTTACAAGACCTCATGGGGCTTGTGAATGATCTCGTAAAGTTGGTGTCTTTATAATCCATTGTCCTTGAAATGTGGGATAGGCCTCCAGTGCATTCATAAAATCAGTGTACTATTGACTTAAATTTTATTTTTAAAGTTTGTAATTGTAGAGGCTGTTTCGTGATGGCTTTACTCCCACTATATACAATTTATAGACAATCTGAAAACATTTCAGCTAACTGTGTTATAAGCTGACTATACTTTTGTCATAAAAAATCTTGCAAAATATATGATTTTTGTTAGTTGTGTACTTGTTCAATATGACTTTCATTTGATCCCATGTAGTAACAGTGAAAGTATAACATTACTGTTGCCAGGCTTGGAGGGATGGTGGCGTGATATGAGCTGCATCAGGTAGTTGCATTCTTGTGCAAGGTGACATTGATATTCTTTCATGGGTATGTTAATACAGGCCACTTGGGTTATTGGTATTGAACCATTACTCAATGTCTGTCGCTGGGTTTTTACCTACAATGAGCTCTGGTAAGTAGTATTGCTGCAATAATTTTAGTGTTTTGCAGCATGTAAACACTTAACACAGTTTTTTATTAGTGGCAAAGAAAGTTGTTTTATATATTCATATACTAAATAATACTTTTATGATCATTTTAATTTGCAGTAGATATGGCAAGAGTGGCAAAGAAAGCGACGACCTTTGTTTAGTTCATTATAAATTATAAACGTTGCCGATACCATAAATTCTTGCACCCGCAACATTCCTTTTGGGATGTTATTTCAAGAATGCTGCATTAAAGTTTATTGAAATAGTTTTTTTTTTTTTTTTCCAGTGGAGTGAAGTATTCTGAATAAATAGGTAGTCAACTCTCGATTGTACGACCCTCTCAAAGTAACAACCCTTTTTCCAGGAATCATGAAAAAAAAAAATTTAATTCGAAGAAAATAGCAGAAAAAGGTGTTGCATTTATTGTGGCTGCAACTGGTTACAGTTACTGCTCGAAAACATACATGGCGTGTTTGATCTAAAAATATACATTGCTGCCCCCTTCCTCCCGCATGACACGATGGCCGGCCGGCCCGAATGCTCCTTCCTTTTCCCCTGCTGGTTGGCGACCCGCCTACCTCTTTCCCTCCAGCGGACGCCGGCCAACCACTCTAGTAAGCCGTTCGCTCACCTCTTTTTCATGTGTGCTCCATTAATTTTTTTCCACTGATATCTCGTGCCCATGTATACGGTAGTCTGTATTTGTGCCTGTGATATTACGATTATACGTCGTGTTTATTTAAGGTTTGTTAAGATTTCCGTTTCGTTAACTAAATGCTATTAAATATAATTACCGTCATGTTATTTAATGATATATACACAGTAATGTTTGTAAATCATTATTCTTTTAGCAAGTGAAAGCAGGACAGTTCATAATTGACACTACCAAACGTCGGGTGCATGTCTCAGATATGCGTGGCAAGGGCAGTAAGACACTTGACAACAGCGCGTCTGGTGAGTCACTAGCCCACACACACACGCTAACGGCTTGATCGTAAATAACAGCTGTGGATACACTTTTTTACTTCAGTGAAACTAGAATGTTAAACAGCATTGTGTACGCTTAAAGTTGTTCTGTGAATGTGTTATCAAAGTAGGTTAGGGATGTCGTGTATGTTATTTTTGAACTAACCAGTTTCCAGATAGGTCCTTGCGAAAACTAATTATCGTACACGTGTGTGTGGTCGCTCATTGCAAAGAAAAGGTCCCAGGAGGCAAACAGCGTTTTCCAAAACGTATATGTTGTGCCCCAATTAGATTTATAGTTGCCGGCAAAGTTTGTGCCTGATGTGTCGAAGATAGGTCTTTTCAATATAATGATGTATTTTTATTAAATGATACTCAGGACATGCATATACAACCTTTTTTTTAGCTCAACATAAAGCATGAATTCATTATAATGAAACATAAATATAGTCGGCAACGTAATTTAAGTGCCAACAATGTCTGCGTTTTGAAACTATTTACAGGGCACTATTGCAATGTTGTAGATTGATATAGTAATTTATTTCAGCAGCCACATACATTCAGAATGATTGTATGTCATGGTTGACATCTAAGACTTTTCGTTGACACATTAGCCACAAATTTTGCCGGCAACAGTAATTCTATAGGGACCTTGTCTTGACAGCGAGCGACAACACACATGTGTACAATAATTTGTGTGCGCAAGGACCTGTGGAAACTATTTAGTTCAAAAACCACATACACGACATGTCTAACCTATGTCACTTCTGCCACTTTTGACCACTACCTAATCATATTTCCTGACGCATGCTCGCTGAGCAGGTGGGACATGGTGATAACACTACTTTTTGTCTTGCAGTTCTTTCACTTCTCTAGCTCGGCCAATCATGCGGCGTTACCAGCTCGCTGTCTGGCATCGTAGCTAGCCATTTGCGCAGTCGGGAACTTATGTGCGTTTGCGTTGATAAACAACAAATTTCATTCCGTAATCGGGGGAAAGAGTTTTTCTTGGACTTTGGGTGGTATTATAGCGGCGGTTAATATGGTGCGGAGGAATATGGAGGGAGGTTTAAGCTCCTGTCTTTGTTCTACACTCGTTGCGCTGGCGCTCGTTTCAAAGTTACACTACTGCCACAGTTTTTGACAGATTGTCGCAATTTTTTTTGTTTTTCATGTTGCAACATTCTTGTTACGAATAACAACACTACAAATTGTGTTCTCATCATTGTGGACCCGTTTTAATGTGAGTTTTATTGTGATTTCACCCATTTTTTGGAGATTTTTAAATATTTTTTTCTATAAATCTTATAATTTTTGACGGTTCCTCAAAATGGCCTCGTAAAATCGGGACACTACTGTAATGAAAAATTGGTAGTTGAACTGTCTTATTGCAGAGGTTGGCCTGTGGTGGATAAGAAACGGGCAGCTCGCCAACCTGCCGGGGGATGGGAAGATGCATTCGTGCCGGCTGGCTGGTGTCGCGTAGGAGGAAGGGCAGGAATGTATATTTTTAGAACAAACGCACAGTGTGCAGCAGTACAGTTTTCGAGAAATGACCGTAATCCTTTGCGGCCATAAGTGTGACGCCTTTTTCAGCTATTTTCTTTGAATTAAACAAAATTTTAAGCAAATTTTTAAATTCTTCTACGGTTCCTGGAAAAAGGGTCGTTATTTCGAGAGAGTCGTTATTCCCAGGGTCGTATAATCGAGAGTTACTATAAATGTTAAATTGATACCGCTTAGTAATATTAAAACATTTTTGTGAGTTTCCCACTTTTTACATCATTTTTGCAGCATCCCTTAAATTATGTAAAAAGAGGTTCTATTGTAGTTGCAAATTGTAGCAAAGTGAATTGAAAACATGTTACCTTTTAACTGTAAATTAAATTTTGGTGTCTAGAAGTTTTTCACTTTCATCAGAATTTTGCTTAACGTTGGCTAACCTAGCACAGTTTTTTTGCTGTGTGTTTACTGCTTACGTCGTAAACATTTCATGATGTAGGTCACGAGTTAGTGTATAATTCGTGGAAATTCTTAATAAATATAGGTTTTTTGGGCGGGACAACAAATTATATTATCTGGGAATGCTTCATAATGGAACATTTTTAATGGGGGAAATAAGAATATACGTCAAAACTGGAAATACTTGTACTGAATGTCTTAGCTGGTAAAACCTATCTCGTGGGAACATCTTAAGGGTGTTGATGTGGTAAAAAATACTAAAGAATTCCATTCTGTGTTTTTAAATCTTTTAGCATAGCACTCACTATACTATATATGAATTTAGTCAAATATATGTTGTATTGGTAAAATAAACACGAGAGATTTTCTGCAATAGCCTCATTCATTGGGCAATGGTATGTGATATTCAAGTCGCAGTACCATAATCAAGTGAGGCAACATTAACCACGTGATAATCCCATTGTTGGCCTCATGCCTTCAGTGTTTCATAACATGTGAACATTTTAATACTTCATCCAAATGTATGGTTGGTGAACAAATGTGTAGCATAGAGATGGCAGTGTCAGAAACAATTTTCTGAATTTTTTTTTTTGTGGTCACGGGCTAATGCTTTTAGGGCTATGGCTGAACACTTAATGCTTTTTTTTTTAACAACAAAACAGTTTCCAATTTTCAGAAAGATACAAAACATTGTTTGAATGGGTTTTCGTATACTTAAAACCCTAACCAGTGACATTCACTTTCACTGTGAATTATTTCGTTTCATTATGTTGATTGGTTTTCTGGAGGTAAAGTCTATTTCATGTAACTTGTCCATCTTTTGACATTTATCTCCTGAGAAATGTGCCCGGCAGTTCCATTGTTTGGAGCTTAATACCTACCTGGCTTCCTGGAAAAGCACGGTCTCTGCAAACCTGTGTACAGACAGGTTTCTCAGAAGTGAACTGACAAAATACGGAACACTTACATGACGTAGACTATATAAGAGTTGCCAATTTTGACGTTGAAATGCTGCTATGGGAAACTGGCTAAGGTTTTTTTATTATTATTTTAAACAGGATGATGTACTCTCAAGAAACGTCGAAAAAACTAACACTCTTTCATACAAATACAAAATTATGATTTGTTTACTCTTTAGAGCTCCTTTAATCAAACATCCTCATCTATAATATGGTAACATAAAAATTTAGCAATAAAAAATTTTTATGTAATACACATTAGCAATTTTAAACACCACAAAGATGCCCTAATTAAAAACATTCACACATGTACAGGGTGGCCACCTATTTGGAAAACATAGTATTATTAGGGAAATTGTGGCCACCTGGAAATATTGGGGAAATTTAAAAAAAAATTTGGTCAGTTTGAAAAATTTTGGCGAATTTTCTTGCTTCATTCGATTTGAACTTCCACAAATGTCATAGGAAGGAATATACTGGGCTTTTTGAGAACATTAATAGCATTTTTAATTTAAAAATTATCGTCATGTGGATACTTGCCGTGTGGGTGGAAAGGCAGAAACAGCACAATTGTCTTGTAATTTTAGCGCTGATTTGAAACGTCTTATTATTTTTATAGTGAGGTAATAAAAAAATGAAGGGACTTCGACCTTAAAGGAAGAGGTGTTTACTGTCAGCTGCAGATGGTTTCGGCGATTTAAGCCCAGGTATAGTTTTCACAAAATAAAAATGACAAGCGAGGCAGCAAATTCCGACACCAGTGTAGCAAAGGAATTTATTCTGAAACTTGAGAAGACTATTGAAGGTTGCTACACACCCAAGCAAATTTTCAATGCAAGTGAAACCGGACTTTTATGGGGGGGGGAAATGCCGGCGAGAACCTATATCGCCAAAAAAGAAAGAACAGCACCTGGTTTCAAAGCTGCAAAGGATTGTGTGACTGTCTTACTGGCGGCAAACGCAGCTAGCGTTAGCAGTGGAAAAAAGTGATATTGCACGCCGACACGTCTGTGCGCGCGTGCTTCCGGCCGATTGTAAGCGTGGGTGGCAGACTCGACTCATTTTGCGTCGTTTCTATTTATATCGCGGTTTTCAGAAATGTAACCCCGACGTAAACCGAGGACTTACTGTATTATATCTATTTTTGTTTTATCAATAATGTTTGCTATATTTTGTTTCAATTACATTACAGTTTTGTTACCATGCAAGTGATCACCAACCTCGTGCTGTTTCTTCTTTGTTCTATTTCCAAACCAGTTTAGGTGTCCTTCCTTCGTCATCTATGACTGAAATCTCGTGTTTTTATTGTCTTTGGATAGTGAAAACATGGGCGAAAAATGACAACAGTGGAAAAAATAAAATTTTGATGTGATATGCTGGAAAATTTAAGATTGCGCTAAATTGCTGACAAATGGGACCTGAAGAAAAAAAGTACAATTTGCGGGAAAACGTGAATAATGGTAACGTAAATATGAGGTTTCACTGTAATATGATATTATGGTTGTGAATGCATCTGTTTACTTAAGCACATTGAATCAGCACTAAGGTATGTACGTACGGTAATGTCTGCCTTTTTTTTTTGTGTGTGTGTGTGGAATGTTTTACTTACCTATTGTTTAGAAGTATAATTCATGCTGTTAGAAAACACAGTTAAATTATATAACTGTCTGTTAAAACACGTCTGAACAACAATTATGCTGAGCAGTTGTGCTTTAATTTTTGAAGTGTAGTGAAAACTAACCTAAACTTGGTTAACTTCAACGAACCAATCTTCTGAGTATCCGAACACTGTTCCTGTCCTGGGGCGTAGAACTGGGGAACTGAAGAACCGATGCGACCCATCCCTAGTCAGTAATAATATCTTAATGGTTTATTTGGCCGATAATAGTAAAACAGGAACTTCTGATGATTTAGAATAATTGAATTCAACAATTTTAAGACAGTCTTAACTCCTGGATACTGCACATTAATTCAACAACAGTATGTAGAACTGTACCTGTGTGTGTATACTAACATTACGAACTGTCGTGAAATAGTCTAAAAACAGAATAGAAAACTATTTTCGTGTAGTTTTAATACTTTTTCTAGTAAGCTATACAGAATAAATGTGCTGGTATATGTAATTAATTTGTGTCTTTTATTAAATTTTCTTGTTATTACATTTTTGTGATTATCTCTCTTTAACTCCAAGTGAAATAGATTTTTGTTAAATATACCTATTAGCGTAAGTAAAATAAGCACGTGAAATTATTTCAATAGCCTCATTCATTGGGCAATGGTATGAGATATTTAAGTCACAGTACCATAATCAAGTGAGGCAACATTAGCCACATGATAATCCCATTGTTGGCTTTATGCCTATGGTGTTTCATGACATGTGAACATTTTAATTCTTCTTCCATCTGTATGGTTAGTGAACAGATGTGTAGCATAGAGATGGCAGTGACTGAAACAATTTTCATTTTTTCTATTATGGTCTCTAGTGTATTTTCTAATTGTTTAGAAATTGCTAGTATGTTTTTTTTGTAGTTGTTACATGGGCGTACATTATTCGCTTACAAAAATATTTAGCTTAGTTTTCCCATAGTGACATTTGAGTTAAAATTAGCATGTTTTTAGTTTATTCACCCCTCAAAAACCAGTCAACATACTAGTGAATCGAAATAATTCACAGTCAGGGATGCTACGGGTCTGGAAGACAGGGAAAACCTGGAAAAGTGAGGGAATTTCAAAGTGGCCAGGGAAAACATATAAAAGTCAGGGAAATTGATTCTGGTGACTGGAAATTCAAAATTTAGAACAAACTTCAGGCTTTCGTGGTTGTTATCTGACTAGCTTGAATTCTGAACTGCTGTCGCATCTTCATGGTTGCATGCTTAGTGATTCTCTTTTGGACAATTGTACTACCACCAGGATTTTTGCATGTGTGAATCGTGCTGGACGATGCTGTTGGTTGGCGGGTTTTCTCTGGGATCTTCCGTTTCCCCCGCCCATTCATTCCGGCGCTGTTCCATACTCACCTCATTTTACCCCTCACCAGCACTAAAGATCTCGATGTTAAGTACTGACCAAAATATTTCAATTGTACAACCATTCCCTGTATGAAAATGTTGTATCCTAACAATTCATTTTAAAAATAGTTCTGGATAATTATAACTTAATACAGTTCTCTGGATTGGGTTAACAGTGTGTGTCTAACACAAGTACATGTCTATAGTTCATTTATAGACAGATTTTAAGAAAACAGTAGCATAAGTTTAATTGATTTGAACATTTTAAGTTACATTATTGTACTTTTTCAAAAAAGTGGAAATACTTAATTTTTGTTTGGAAAACCTGAAAAAGTCGGAGAAATGTGATCTAGAAATCCTGTAGCAACCCTGACAGTGTACACAAAGATGTATTAATTAAAACATTTTTGCAAATGTTAAGTTGGTAACAAGACAATAATAAGTGTAATGACTGGTATTTATAGTTCTCATGCAGTGGAGATGTGTCTCTTTCTGCAAATTCTGTCCACATGATTATTAATTTCTAACTTTTCAACCAAAGAATTATTTATATGCTGGTACCTGCCATTTTGTTTACTTGCAGTACAGTTTAATGGCAGTATACATCACGTTTAATGTCAGTGTAACACCCTTATGTTTAATATCAATTAACACCTTTATTTTCAATAAAGCTTTCTTATCAGTAAATATTAATTTCACTGCTATGGCTGGAAACGTACGTACAACATAGCAGCCAACTCTTACAATTTTCCAGTACAATGTAAGATTTTGTGCCCTATTGTACAGTTGTATGATTCATGTGAATTTTTGTACTATTTTCAAACTTTCTCATTTTTTCTCTGTTTGGTTAATTCATATTAAGAAATATGGTACTGAAATCTCGTAATTTTGGTATGGAACATGTGGTATGTAGATCTGACTTAGTGTCGTATATACTGTAATAAAGAAAACTGTAATACCGTAGTTTCAGGAACTAGTGTGCTTCATTTATATCCATGGTACTATATTATTCACTACAGAGTACCGTATTATTCACACATTGTACGACGTAACCCAAACTTTGCCGGACATACCCAATCGATTGTAGTGTCTTCCCGGCAAAAATGGCCGTCGTGACTCGTGCAAACTAAAGTCACGAGACTGGTTGTTTGACAGCTGTCTGGCAGTTATTTCACTCAACTCTTTACTCGTGTCGTCTTTACGACTACTGCACGTAGCACCTACATCTGTGCTATCTTCCATCTCGCTATCAGTTGAACCTGTCCATGATCTCGAACTAGAGACCCTCGCCGCCGAAGACTGCCGAGACGGTGCTCTTGTTCTCCAGTTGCCTGTCTGTGTCACTCAGTATCTCGGGGTCGTATTGAAGGTCCTTCGCATACGGATTAACATTCACGTACGCGATTAGCCCCTAACGTTGGGCGGACATGTTACCTGCTGGTCAGGCCTATTTTGATTCTTGTTTCGTAACTTTACAAGTCAAATTCAAATTGGAAGGTATAACTTAAAATTTATAAATAAAATACAAGAAATGATTTTGGTGTGTGCAGAGTGTGCGTATGTCGCCCCCTTTAACACAAATGATGCACTCTTTCTTCCAAGAGACGTATAACTTTTGCAATTTACAAAAGATTATTTTTAAAATGTCGTGACTCAAGATTCGCAGTTGCCGGACCAACCCCCATCACACTGGCTCAGCTGGTCAGGGGAAGCACTATCTGTGCTGTGTACTCGCAACATGTTGTCCGATCGTCTCCGTGGCTTCCTGTCGAGTGTTCCTTGGGCGCTTATCTGTGGCCGCACTGGTTAGCAACCCCCGCCTAAACTCCCTCGGCCAATCACAGCCCAGCTGGAAGACAATCTCTGCTACCGGTCACCGTCTCCCGCGCTGCGTTTATTAATTTGTTTTTCTTTTCTCGCATGACAAATACTTATAAATACATATTACAATTACAAGGTAACATTATGTAAATACTAAATTTTTTGATGACTGACTGGGGATATCTTATATTGAAACCTGGTGGTTGCCTGGATTTGGTCTAGTAGAAGAGGATAATGAGGATGAGGATATACTAGTACAATGGATGTGAGTCTCACAACCATTGTACTCGTATATCCTCATTATTTTCTTCTACTTGACGCTTCTGAATCTACTGCCTCATATCAGTCTAACCATTGGCTGCTAGGTGCATCAGTATCGGCAGCCACACCGCAGTCAGCCTTGTCTCTTTGCTGGAGGAAGCTGCTCTGAGCAGAGAAACGCGCTTCTGCGATTATGTGTCGTCCTAATTGTGTGTATATCTGTCAAGTACTAAAACGTGAGTATTTGTGCTTCTGTCTTTTGTAGGTACTGATGGCCTAGCAGCCTCTTCCTTTGTTTTACATGAATACATTTAAGGTAATTAGTAGGAATGGTGGGAAATAGGCTGCTAGGCTAACAAAGAAGTACAGGTACTTACAGTTGATACTTATACTTCTGTCTGTTACATTAATTTAAGTTAATTAGGTTATTATTAAAAATTGAAATATTTATTCCAGCACTTGTGTTCTTTACCGAGTACAGTAAAACCTCTATTTAACAAAACTCAAGGGACCAAAAAATGACATGTTTGTTGTAAGGGGGTTTGTTAAATAGAGGTTTTATTCAACTGATTTCTACTCGACATAGAATTTCACGTGAACTACAAAACTTTGGTCGACAACTCACAGTATATCCTGGGAATTATAGAAGCAACCAAAAAAAAGACAATATTGCTG
>PNEQ01002087.1:8079-48753 GCA_003012365.1 Medauroidea extradentata | reverse complement strand
ATATATATATATATATATATATATATATATATATATATATATATATATATATATATATATATATATATATATATATATATATATATATATATATATGTTAGTTACGGTAATGTGAGAACTTGAATGGCTTGTTAAATATATTCTGTCAGTTTGTATAGTTCCATCGCATTTAAAAAAAACTATGGTAAAGTAAGTTATTTTTAAAATACGATGCCCATGCAGCCCATTATAACAAGGACTTTGACTCTTGCTACAACACTAGAGTGGTGAGGGCCCTGCCACCTACAAGCAATAGCTCTGAACTCAGATGATGGGAACTAGCTCATCAATATATCACTAAACCCAGGCTACCACCAGGTCTCAATATAAGATAACATCACTAGTCATTCAGCTTCCCACAACCACTGTACCCGTATATCCTCATTATCCTCTTCTACTTGAAGCTTTTGAATCTCCCGCCTCATCAACCATTGGCCGCTAGGTGCATCAGTATCGGTGCATCAGCAACCATACCGCAGTCAGCCATGTCTCTTCACCCGAGGAAGTTGCTCTAAGCAGCGAAACGTCGCGATACGCACTTCTGCGATTATGTGTCGTCCTATTTGTGTATGTATCTGTCAAGTACTAAAACATGAGTACTTGTGCTTCTGTCTTTTGTACATACTGATAGCCTAGTGGCCTCACCCTTTGTTTTACATGTTATACTTTTATGTAGCTGAAATATAGGAATTTGTAGTATACCTACATAACTAAAAACGGGTGTTGTGGTGCTTAGTTCATCACGGATGGCCATTTCAACACATCTTCATAATGCTTTTAGAATTCAACACTTCATCCCAAACATAAATTTTATATTTAGAGCAAGGCAGTATTTATCGAAGTACATAGCTAATTCACCCACAATCCCATAAGCCCGAAGATAACCTAAAACATTCTTCTTTATAAGCCTAAGAATTTCATACTGAACACGTCGTAATAGGCCCAACAGTTTGTTGGACAGATTAAATGTAACAAAAAGGTTAAATATTTACAATTCCGTGCACAATTTCAACACAAATAAAAATACATAATTCAATTTTTCAGTGTCCCTTCTGACTTTTTTATCAACAAGTATTTTTCATGTTGTAACCCATAGGTAATCCCTAAATTATATTCCGCACATAAAAGTTCATACGATTCTGATCTATACAACTTTAACAATAAAATATTCTTCTGTATACTAAAAGAATTACTACTTACATGTCATAATAGGCCCTACAGTTCTCTAACAATCGCTTATCGGAATTTTTAAATTTTTATTCTGTAACTGACACTTTTTGACAGAGAGTAATCAATAATTATTTTACCTTGTAATATGAATAACTTCTTACATTATTAACTTGTGGCATAAATTGCATTATTGAAACAATTACGTGAGAACATTTTATTCAACCATACTTGTTATAATTTTCCCTTATTTTTCGGTGACATTTTCATCGGAGGGTGGCCTGCTAAGACTACTTATTTAAAGTTTGTAAACAATGTATACATTGTACTATATAACATCAATTGCAATTTATAAGTTGTGAAAGCACACATAATTATGACATTAGGTATATATAATTCCGATATACGTAATTATGATAGCATACAAGCAATACACTTTCATCCATTTCGAAATACTGTACAGTTCATACAATTAATTTCCTTCTGGATTTGTTTGTGTTAGAAGTTGTAGAGGTGTTCTGCTGTTCGCTCTTTCTTTTGCTCACTTTCACATAATTGTCTCAGTCTTCTTTTTGCTGGCTAGTTTTTTTCTCTTGGAGAAGACAATTCACAGCAGTGATTATCTGTTCTGAGTCCCTGATTGGCACAGAGTGAGACTGTCGTGAATCAACGAGTTCGGGTAACATGCAGGTCATGCAGAACTGGATAAGTTTATTTTTCATGTTCTCTTTCCAGAAGTTGTCATCTCTTTCAATCTTGACAACCTTGATACCTGAAGGTGTCCATACACAGAACAGATAGTAACTGCGTCTTGTCACATGTAATTGCCCTAGCAGCTGGAAATAATATGGATGATTGGTGTTCACATCTCCCACAATTCCCTTTCCTTCATATAATTTCCAAAAAATGACTTTCCTTTTCAAAATAAGTTCTTCTGGTAGTAAGCATAATGGGAGTCATGCCAGATGTTGGGCATTTCACCTCTACTATACCATCATGACCAATAATGCCATCAGGAGTAGCCCCTAGGAAAGGTATTTCACTATCTACAAACCATCCACATGGTTCCACTTGGACATTGCACAAATTTTCAAGAGTTTTAATACCATTTTTCCGCTATCCTTCGCCAAATCATGACGTCAGTGTCAACATCTCCATACAAGACTGCTTACCCACTGCACCACAGAGTTGACTGGCATGTGATGCATGCTCTTAATTTATGCACTGCTCTCTTCTGTGTTCTACATGTTAAATTATATTCGGTGGGACTTGGTCATGTTTTGTGATTTCACTTCTGGACAGAAACCAATTTCTGCATCGAAAAAAGGGAAATATAGTATTGCAGGAAAAAAATTGTGAATAGCTGTTTTTGAGTGTTTTCAGTGTGTAACAAGCTTTTTCGCTTACAGTTTTCTAGGTATATATAGTATTGCAGGAAAAAAATTGTGAATAGCTGTTTTTGAGTGTTTTCAGTGTGTAACAAGCTTTTTCGCTTACAGTTTTCTAGGTATTGAAAAAACTGCCTCAGCACTCGATGAATAACAAAGTCAGTGGTGGTATATCTTCAACAGGTACTGAGCTACACAGAATATAATTTAACGTGTAAAACTCTACGCTTGGTCCCACCGTGGCTCTGAGGTAGGCAGCCCTTAAGCTACTAGCTGGAATAATTTTCTTACATGCAAAACTCTACGCCAGAAAGTCTTGGATTAAATTTATTCCCACCAAAATAGTGGGGCGATCACAGATAACATACTGCCAAATTTGTGAAACAAAATGTCTATCAAAATTTAGCTCCAAGATGTCGACACAATTTTGTAACAGTGGCAAAATGATAGTAATTCAATTGTGTGTCAAATATTTATTAATTATGTGAACAATACTCTTAAAAGCGTTTTATGTGTGTATTAGGGGTAAACTTAACTTCAAACCGTAAAGAAATATTCAGGAAACTATAAACACTTGTAATCTCCTGAAACTGAGATGATTAAGATTTTTAATATTAGAATTTTACCATTCTTATCCTTTGTTCTAAAATAGTCCCATTACACAGTTTTACTATCAAAATATATTGGCATACAACACACTACTGCCATTTCTAAGCACACACATAACTGTGTGCACTTTGCTACCCACAAAACCTACACTAATAAATGACAATTTCATGCATTATTCAAGTGCTGTTCAGTTCTTGTTATGATCTTAATATTCACTGTCATAAACATTGTGCTGGATCCGCACTTCCTTTCACGAATTATGTGGAGATTCAACCAAAATGTATTGTTTACGGGACTTAGCAGATCGTCAGTTATGTAATTGTGCAAGTTGACAGTGGCATTGAACCGACTGTGTCGGTAAACGTAATTTGACGACGCCTGAGACAGTTCATCAGACATTGCAAGATATCAGCCATTAATAGATTTAATACTCCACAGCTATATTTCAAACATTTCCACGTATCCAGAAACTCTTACATACCTTATATACTCGTGTTTTCCTAGTATGGGGGTTCAGTCGGCTACCTGTGAAATGTGTCAGTCTTGTTATTCGTTATTGTAAATGTGGAATGGGTTGTTATGCTGAAGGACTTATAATTGATTAATTTTCAATGCCTGTTTAATTTCTTGTTTGATTATTTCTTGAGTTGAAGTCCTGTAGCATAATGGCCCAAGTCCTAGCATTTTGTTAGTGTTTTGTGCAGTTTGTTGTTTTTCACTTTGACTAGAAAGTAAAGTAACTTTCACATTTGGGTATTTCACAGTTTAAACTTAAGTAACTTTTGTAATATTCTGTGAGAGAGAGAGGCAGACACGTAAATTCAATAGTTTAGTTTAGTTTATTAAGTAATTTCTGTAGGCGTATAATTTGAAAGTTAGGTTATGACGGAGTATGTGTATACTTATAGATAAACAATAGTATTGAAACGATACTTTACATGCACATTATGTGCCCGCTTATGAGACACTGCTAGGGTTAGTTGATTGTGCATACTACTGAGGTAGGTTATGCTGGTGTTTGTGATTATGTGTAGGGGCGAGTGTCCCGAGAGTTTCAAGTAATATGTATTTAGGGGCATGTGTCTCCATGATTTATGTTAGGGTTTGCTACTGAGGAATGAGACTCAGTTAGCACATGTGAGTGTTAGTTCCCTACGAGGATAGGGCTAACCGACGTTTTGTAAATGTTATATTTTTCCTACACCCTACTCAGCTTTCTCGACCAGGGCTTCTTAATGCTCCATATTGTTCACTTGTAATTTGATTCCATTTGCACGCCTGTCAACAGTAATTTTGCGACTTAAATGTTTAGTGTAATTATCCTTTTGTATTGTAATTTCTAATGTTTTGGTTTTGTTGACAATTTGAGTTTGTAAATTTTTCGAGGTTATGTAATTTATTATGTTGTTTGAATAAATCGCTGGTGCGATTGAATTCGGAATTTGCTATGTTTTCTTTAAAGCTAATCTATAGATCACCTCTTTTATGATTGCAATACAAATAAGATTTTGCTTGCAGCTATTGCTGATTATTAACTGGTATTACTGTACTGAGGTTATGAGTTCAGCCTTTGTTTGGATTGAGGTTAAAATCCTTGCCTAAGCGTTCTTGCGAATAATAGGGTGTTACAACCCACATTTTGTTCCTGTGTAATTGTTAGTTACCATCACCATTTGTAATATAGGTAATTTAAAAAGCCGAGGTTGGCAACTCTGGGAGATGTATGTGAAGCGGAAGTGAGATGTGAGTTAACATGGCGCAGTCGGGAAAAGAACGAGCGGAAAATTGACACCAGTAGACGAGCCACGAGGTCCAGACATAAGAAGGCACAATGCAGTGCGGAAAGAAATGAAGAAAAGCAGGTAACTCCGTGAAGAAAAGAGAACAAAGGGAATATGAATAACTTAAAACAGCCAGGACCGCTACTGTTTACCGGCAATGTGGCTGAGAACTACCGCAAGTTGAAACAAAAATGAGTTGTACATGCTTGCATCTGGAGGTGTGAAACAATCGCAAGAGATTCAAACAGCAATACTGTTGACGATAGCCGGAGAAGAGGGTTTAGAAATTTTTAATACGTTTGATCTGAGCGCAGACGAAAAAAAAATCCTACAGAAAGTGTTACAAGCATTAGAAGAATATTGCACACCACGAACAATTGTAAGTGTAGAGCGCCACATATTTTTTTCAAGAGCCCAGAAAGAGGGAGAAACTGTAGATAGCTATGTAACAGAGTTACGGAAATTGTCCCAGAGCTGTGAATTTGGTGAAATGCGAGATGGGTTAATAACAGACAGAATAATAAGTGGATTACAGGACAGTGAGGTCAGAACGAAACTGCTAAATACGGACAAGTTAACCCTAAAAAGTGTTTGCAAATTTGTAAAAATGCTGAACTTACTAAAATACAACTGAAGGCGGTAGGTGACAAGGTGGCATGTGTAAACGCGGTAGGTAATGGTTACAAACGTCAGAGTGACAAGAAAGCAACAGGGCAACATCAAGAGAAGAATAAATGGGAGAAAGACGGCACACAGAAAAAATGAGACTGGCAACAGTACGCTCGAACACAGCAAGAGAGACCTCCGCAACATTGGCAGCAAGACTCGAGGACACATGCAGGGTCACCAAGGCAAGAGTACCAGAGAGGACCACGGAAAGAAGACAACAATAAGCAGCGTACCAGGTGTGGTAAAAGTCATAATCCAAAAGTATGTCTAGCCTATAATCAAACTTGTATGAAGTGTTCCAAAGTTGGTCATTATGCAAGGTGTTGTAGGAGCAATGTAAGACATGTTCATCAAATACACTATCCTGCAGAGGAAGTGAATACAAATCATAAACTCATGAAAGACAGTGTTTTGTGTAGGACTGTTAACTCAACCAGGGTTGAGGATCAAAGGAGTGCTTTAGCGAATATTCCCACTGAAAACCTGTTCATGTTAGGAAAAATAAATGAGATATCAGCTAATGATAGGTCAGACTGGGTAGAGAAAGTAATGATTAAGGGTAAATGGGTTACATTTAAGTTGGACACTGGGGCTCAAGTAAATGTAATGAACAGATCAGATGCGGAGAGGTTAGAAGTGAATATTGTCCCCTCCACAACTAAGTTGGAGAATTATAGTGGGTTACCTATACCTGCAAGAGGGAAGTGTTTTTGTAAGTGCACATTTAAAGGAGGAAAAAAAGGAGTAGTAGAGTTTCAAGTGGTACAGGAAGGTAAGAATACACCTTCAGTCTTGGGCTTACCAACAGTTGAAACGTATGAGTTAGTTAAGAAGGTAGAAATATTAAACGAAACAGAAAACAATAACATGGACGAAGACCGCTCCAGAGGAGAGGTTACGAAATTAATGAGGGATTTCAAAGATTTATTTGAGGGTATCGGAGAGCTCAGCTACACACACAGCATAACTCTGAAAGAGGGTACACAACTACAAGTATCTAAAACAAAGAAAACACCATTTCATCTTATTGAACCCCTGAGGGATCAATTAGATAAGTTGGAAAAATATGGAATTGTAAAACCGGTTGAGGAACCAACACCATGGGTGAGTTCACTAGTAATAGTCAGAAAACCAGATAATAGCATCAGAATATGTTTAGATCCTCATAATTTAAATAAAGGAATACAGAGGGAATATTACCCCCTGCCAACCTTTGACGAATTAGTGTCTCGGATGAAGGGTGCCAAGTTTTTCGCAACATTAGATGCATTTAGGGGGTTCTGGCAAGTAAAGCTGGATGAGAAAAGCCAGATGCTAACTACATTCAGTACCATTTTTGGCACATACATGTTCACTCGAATGCCCTATGGACTGTGCTCTGCTCCAGAGGTCTTTCATAAATGTTTCTCACAGATCTTTTCTGACATTCCTGGGCTAGCAGTATACATAGATGATTTAATAATATGGGGTCACAACCAGGTAGAACATGATAAGCGGTTACATCAGGTATTACAGAGAGCTAGAGAGCATGGTGTGAAATTCAACAAAGCAAAAAGTAATGTAAGTGTTAGTGAGGTTAAGTATGTGGGACACAAACTGGGTCCACAAGGCATAAGCCCAGATGACGACAAAATTAAGTCAATAGCAGAGATGCCTAAACTTGCCAACAGAAAAGAATTGCTGACATTTTTGGGCATGATAACGTACGTTTCAAAATTCATACCACAATGTGCAGAGATAGGCTATCCGCTCAGGGAACTAATTAAGAAAGGTGCAATTTGGCAGTGGTCGGACAAACATGACAAAGCTTTTAGTGATCTAAAACAAACCTTAATTAGTAAACCAGTCCTACAGTACTTTGAGAAAGATAAACCAATTGTCGTATCAGTAGATGCATCATGTCACAGTCTGGGAGCTGTACTCTTGCAAAACAACCTACCTGTCATGTACGCCAACAAGTCACTGAACCAGGCGAAGCAAAATTATGCTCAAATAGAAAAAGAAACACTGGCAATATTGTATGGGTATGAAAAATACCAACAGTATCTGCATGGGTCACAGTTCAGAGTAGAAACTGATCATTTGCCACTTCTGACAATTTTTAAAAAACCTCTGAGTGATTGTCCCTTAAGGCTACAAAGGATGAAGTTAAGATTGCAACCGTACAGCTTCACTTTGAAATATGTACCAGGGAAACAACTAATTATTGCAGATGCACTGTCACGACTAAGACAGTAACTTAGACATAGGACAACATGTTGAAGCCCATGTGGCAACAGTTATAGAGAAACTACCAGTTTCACAAGATAGGCTTAGTGAATTTAGAAAGGAAACAAATAGCGACAAAGAACTAAGCGAGGTAAAAAAAGGTGTTAAAGGAAGGGTGGCCACAAAATATAGCAGAATGCCCAGAGCTGGTAAGGCCATATTACAAAGTACGGGGTGAATTGTATACTATGGAGTGACACTCCAGGAAAAGTGATTGATCTAGAAAAGGGAGATGTAATATAGGTAATTTAAGCAGCAGAGGTTGGCAACTCTGAGAGATGTATGTGAAACGGAAGTGAGATGTGAGTTGTACGACATTGGCGAATAAAGTATGTTGTGATATAAAGTGGTAGTGACCAATCAATCTTCATCCTGTTCATTATGAAGAGTAATCATGGTATTCTTCGGAAATATAGTCAAGCAATATAGTGGTGTCCGAGAGATATAACAGTTACCATCACCATTAGTGAGGCTAGCCCATACGATGGGAGGTGATGGTACAACAGTGACCATTAATGTAGTCTGTAACGCGTAAAACAAAAACCTTGTTTCACAATTCTAAAAGCAAAGGTTGGCAATCGTAAAACTTAACATTGGAATACCAATAACTTTAAATCATTTGGCAATGGTAAAGTCATTTCTAAACTTTTACGCTTGTTATAAATCATTTTGATTGCACAATGTACAAACACACTAGGTGGACTGCTGCAATGTGAACGGCGAAAGCAGTGCAGATGGTTAAATTTCCATGTACCTGGCCGAGTCACTTTGTGTTAGCATGTAGTTAGTTAAATTTTGTATCAATAGGAACTATGTACTTAAATAAGTTCATAGTAAATAAAGAGTTTTACTAGGAAATACTCAGAACTCCAGTTGACAATTCCCTACCAACTACACAAGGAGCAAGGCAACAATTGTTAATGATGGATGTCGCTGTACGTGTTTCTACTGACAAAGTAATTTTTTGTGGAATATTATTTTGACGGCTATTCGAAAGGGCATATAACAAAAGTCTTATTAATGATGCGTACAATTATAATGTGTTTTTCCTTTAAGCAACTCAGTTAAGTGTTGCAATGTTTTAAAATTTGTGTAGAGCATATATCTAACTAATTGGTTCCCGTAACTTCGTTTGCTGAGTTTTCAATTTAACGCAATAGTATTTCTGAAACAAAAAAAAAGTTTCAAAAGTGCTGAATGGGCCAAAATGATGTTAAGAGTCATTAATACCAGTTTTAGAAACATTTTGGAAAGTACAGTTGTTGCACAAATTTTTCTGGGTATCCTGTTCTGCCTCTGTACCCCGTTTTGTCTCCCACCTCCTCCAAACCATAATTTAAAACTGTATAAACCAAATTTTTTTAAAAATTAAATTGAAGTCTTTTTTGGGCATCCCATTCTACCCCTATACCCCACTTTGATCCACCTCCCTCCAAAAGTTATTTATTCCAGCTAAAAACTTTCCAGACACACGTACAATTCACCAAAGTTTTAGTTTTTTTTAACTGTTTCTCGGGTGTTACATTCTGCCCCTTTACTCCATTTTTCCCCCCTGCCAAAGAAAATAATTAAAATAATTCACAAAAGTTTATTTGGCCACAAAATTTTTTGCCTATTCTGTTCTAACACACTACTGCGTTTAGTCTTACCCTGCCCAATTTTTTTGCAGAAATTTCACATTGCAGTTGGACGATTGATATAGAACCACATAGAAGAAAAACAAACAATAATTTTTATGACACAAGCTAGCAGTTCGCCTGTGGCACTGCCAATTGTACCACTCGTAACAATGAATATTTACTTCATTTGAAGGACCTCTTTGTGCACCAGATTAGTAGCTTGGCCACCAAGTGTTAGGATAACCAGTCTGCAGGTTGAGCTTACTAGCTGGATACGTAGCTATAGCTGCCATGTAAAAAACTGCCATAAGTTTATCCCTGTCAATCTTGACTGTCCCAGGCCTTATTTATAGTAATAGCAAAACAGACCTTGAATATGAGAGTATTTGGATAGTATACGTAATATACGTACGTGGTATGATGACTCATTTACATCTAGCGTGATTATTGATGACAGTGCCCTCAATATGTATCGTCAAAAGGTATTTAAAAATTAATAAAATATTCAGTCACTGGGAACCATATGTAACGGTATGATTGCAGAATGATAACTTCCCTATCAATTACTTCTCTAATGCTGTACTTGCTTTATTGGACTGTCTGCTTTGAGATTTGAGAGGTTTACAAAGACTACATCCCTACCCCCAAATTGGGTATTTTAAAGTAATTTTCTCATAATAAAAACTGGGCTAATTTTTGTTTCATATTTACGTAAGCATCATTCTCAAGCAAAAAATATCTCAGTTATCTCAACTGGTAGGGTAGATATCGTTGGGTAAATTGAAAACAAATTTTACACTATTTCTCCTTTTTAGTGATCGAACTTTGCAAAATCTTACCATCACGTTAAACATTTAGATAAGTATCCAATTGCTGTGAAAATGACGACAACCCATTGAGTTAAAGTGTAATTGATGATTCTCTTAAAAACTTTTCTCATTCCTTCACAGCTCTGAGAGTACGGATTTAGAAAAGTTATGAAATTTGTTTACTGGCATTTATATATTCATCATGAAACAAAATGCAACTCTATATCTAGACAGGTTCAATAGTACTCACGGATTTATTTAAAACACAAGGTTATTGTATGGGCATCAAATTTAAGTGGAAACCATAATGATAGCCTGTTGGTTTTAAAATATATAAACAATTAATAGAAAACCCCTTTCATCACGTTTCATAACTTTTCACTCCCTTGTGTGTCAAATTTTAAAAAAATCAATAAACTACATTTCAAGTATTTAAGTAAGCATTAACCTTATGCAAAAATTGTGTCAATATCAAAAAATTCTTTGAGATTGATATACATCTATCATCAATCAAAAACATATTTTTGCTTTTTTATATCTCTGGGAGTCCAATTTGGAAAATATCCTGAAATATATTTTCAGTCTTTACGTAAATATAATTCTGAAGCAAACAGCACTTTAATATCTCGACTGGTTCAATAGTAATGGAAGTATAATCTAAAACGCATTTCACATCTTTTCAGCCCCTTAAGGGACAAATTTCGAAAACTCCCATCTTAGTGCTCCTCTACAACCTAAAGGGAACCCACACAAAGTTTTCACATTTCTAGGTCCAGTGGTTTGAGCTGCAGTTTGATGTGTCAGTCGTTCAGTCAGTCAGTGTTTTCTTTTATACATAGAGATTAACACAAGACTAATGAAAGGCAACAGCCTAATATTTATTGAGCACAACAGATATGTTAATCACTGAATTAAGGCTGTTTATTATAAAATTAGGATCCCGAAAATACAGCTGGAACAAATTGCAACATCTCATATAATTACAGTACATATATTTTTAAAATTTTAATACTGTATATCATTTTCAATTATAAAATATGTAACATATACATGTAACAAATTCTGTAGCAGAAGAATAAACAATGGTATACCGATAAATTTACTTTGTAATAATAAGCAAAATGAAATGTTTGCTGAAAACCATTATTTTCTGGTAAAAATCATGTTTTTTTTTACTGTGATGTGGTATTTACTGAAAATTAGTGGCATGTTACCAACATTGGCTGTGTGTTTCATATGAAAATGATCTAACCGTCAACAATAACACGTCAGCATGAGAGGCTTTTGACGAAGAAGAATTAATCAACGGGCCTAAAGAGTCCTTTGATGAAGACGAGGAGGAGGAAGAGAATGAGGTACCAAAACCGACAAGATAAGACATGCTAGATACAGTCTTCATGGTAAAGGTATGGCATCAAGCAGTTGTAATTGTTTTCCAACCACAAAAATTGTATACACTTTCTGTATTTACAGGTGTATAACACAAGATCAACTTCTCAGCCACCAAAATTAGAAATAAATTTACACCATAATGTAAAACAAAAGGTTAGTGCTATTTCAGTACTTCTAAAGCATCATTCTACAGTCTGCTGTTTAGCGTAAAGAACTAGGAATAAAAGTGAAACAGCTGAACTCATTAGTTCCCCCAACACATCTCCTGGACTTACGCCTAGTCAAAACAGAAGATGTCGTAGTTCACTTCGAAAGTGATGCTTTAGTTCCTGAAGACAGACATCTCTCTATCTCACCCTCCGTAAGCACAACTGGGATAATCTTCATCAATGCAAATCAGTCGACGAAAAAGTATACTACCTCACCAGCACAGTTAAAGAAGCTATAAATAATTGTATACCTACCTCAAAGAAGTCCTGATCTTTATATCCCACCATATGGTTTTAAAAAACACTAATATTTGTTCTCAAACAAAAAAATCACTATCATAAATTATTCAGACGTACTAATAATCAGAACTACTATTTACGTTTTGCACACTATCGTAAAGAAGCTAAATCCTTCTTAAAAAGTGTTAAAAATAAATTTCTTTAGTCAAGTCAATGAAAATATTTAAAAAAAAACCTAAGAAATTCTGGCTGTGTGTCAAAACTATCAGGAAGGATTATAACAGTGATAAATCTCTCATTTTCAATAACACCCAAATAACAGATGCAGGTCAAATTGCTAACTGTTTTACAGATAACTTCGCTTCAGCCTTTTCCAACTCACAATATACCCAAAACTCTCATAGTCACTCTCTTTCACCTTATTCAACCGCATACTTACATATTATCTCATGAATAGTACAATGGAGCATCAAGCAACTTAAACCTACACTATCTAAACAGCCCGATGGCATTTTCAACTTCATCATCAAAGGCTGTGCAGATATTTTCATTCCTATTCTCACTCACATTTACAAACTCTGCTACACCAGTGGGCACTTCTCCACTGTATGGAAAACAGCAATGGTTATCCCTATCCACAATAAAGGGCCTAGGACTAATTGTGATAACTACGGACCAATTTCTTTACTTTGCACGTTCTCGAAAATATTTGAGAATATCCTTCATAAACACATTATTTTTCATATTCGTAATCACACTTTTTCCCTTCAACATGGCTTCATACCTAAAAAAACAACCAGTAGCAATTTGCTTGAATTCTACTCACCAGTTTACAAGACTGTCATTCAAGGGAGCAATTTGACGCTATATAGGTACGTACTTGGATTTTTCCAGACCTTTGACACCGTCGATCATAATTTACTTATTAACAAATTTCATTCTGCTGGGATCCATGATAACACTGTTACACTAATATCTAATTACCTAATCAATCGTAACTCCAGAGTAAAGATAAATGATAAATTATCACATTAGAAACCTATCTCATCTATCACATCCGGTGTTCCCCAAGCAAGCAGTTTGTCACCTCTTCTTTTCATTATCTTTGTGGATGACATTTTAAAAGTTATTAAACACTCCAAAATTGCTCTTTTAGCTGACGACCTAAAACTAAGCAGAAAAATTTCAACTACAGAATATTGCTTGATATTTCAAAAGGATATCTCTTACGTCGCAACCTGGTGGATAATTACACGACCCTTAATCCTGACAAAACCCAGCTCATCAACTTTACCAGGAAACATAAACCTATCAAATTTCACTACTTACTTCTTGATCAAACCTTATAATTTAACTCCTATAGTAAAGATCTAGGAATTCTGTTTGACGAGAAACTTTTCTTTCATTATGATGATCATCTTAAAAGCACCACTAACTGAATTTTCTAACTCATTAAGCACATTACTTACTATGCAACTAACCCTTAGTCTACCATCTGCTTATATTACTCACTCATTGTTAGATTATGGATCAGTCATATGGAATTCCTTCTCCTTATCAGACAGTCATAAATTGGAAAAAAATCAAAATAAATACATATCTCCTATATAAAACTGAAATTTCACACAGATTTCACACCCCTCCAACTCTCCCAAAGAAGATTACTCATAGATGGCCTGTTCATACACAACATTTTAACTGACCACATTTCCTGTCCTAATGTTCTACATTATACTGGCTTAAAAGTCTCTCATCATGGTGCCAGGCCAAAAGGCCTAGGTAAATACTTAAAAGGTGATAATGGCCTACTTTTCAGACTAGTTAGTAACTCATACTGCACACCAAATTTGACTTTGCTTTACAACATTGGCAATTTTTGTTTGTAAAATTTTTGACAGTACATATTTCTAAGGCAGCTTCCCTTCCCCAGGTAGACCAGGATAGCAGTATATCCATGCCTGGTTCACACGGGGGGGGTGGGCAGCTGTTTACCTTCCGTACAACTACCTTTCTAGGTAGGATGTAATTTATTTATGTATTGTACGTTGTATCTGTCCAGCTGTACTTGGTGTCTATGTCTTGTTTTGTCTGTCTCGTTCACGTTTATCTTGTCCTTGTAGTAAATGTTCCGGTTGTAGCTTTAAGGCATTTTGCTGTTGCTACAACTATATATTTGTTACATAAATAAAAATTAAATTACCCAGGCACATGTATACAAAGGTTCTTCAAGGATTAAAGTAATATTTACAGCAATTTTTTGAGAGCCATCTATGTATTTACTGAATATATTATTGAACCCTGTATAAACAAGTCACATTGTACTGAACTGAAACGAAAAATATCTGCAGAAAAAACTCTGCAACATTGAAAAAGTAATCTATCTTGATTGAAAACGCAACATAAAACAATAATAATGCTATTTAACTAAAAAAAAAACTGTCTTCCAGTCTGCACAATAACCCTACAAAAAATGCAGACTGTAACTATTACCCTAAAACGGGTTGATTAGAAACACTGGGGGTGAACATAATAAATTCCTAGCTTACATCTTTTACTTTAAAAAATTACAACTACAATAAAACTACTGTTTTTAAACTGTTTTAACTTGTCTACCTAAAAATTATATTTTTTAAACAGAATTTATGCCGAAAATTTAGCTTTAAAATTATATTTATATTCACCCCAGTGTTTCTAATCACCCTGTTATACGGCACCACATACACTGTGCAAAGAACTAATAAAGAAGGCAGAAAGTATCCGACAGTACAATCTGAAGATAAATTAATGCTTACAATACACCACAGGAACTTAGTTATTACTTACTTCATACGAGGGATGTTCCACAAGTAAGTTTCAGTTACTTTTATGTGGAAATTTTATAGCCAAACAAAATACACCATTGAATCATGAACTATACACCTTGCACAATTTCTTGACATAGTTGCCACAGACATCGAGACATTTGTCACAGCGATGGAAAAGATTGGATTACCCTGCCTACAGCCCCAATCATGCCCCACTGGACTGTCACCTGTTCCCTGCACTGAAAGCCACATTCTCAGGACGTCAGTACCTCAACAATGCTGAGGTGGAGAAGGCTGTGCGACAATTCCTTGCATCGCAGGCACCAAGTTATACCAGAGTAGCTTCTTCAAACTGATTACACACTACAACAAATGTCTGAATGTCGGTGGTGACTATGTTGAAAAATAGTGCAAGGTGTATAGTTCATGATTTCATGGTGTATTTTGTTTTGCAATATTGTATTCGTGTGAAAAAAACTTACTTTTGGAACATCCCTTGTATTTTACAGGACCTCCATAAAAACTATAATTATATTGCACTTACATTTGAATCACAGACACTGAGACTTATATATTTATGGCCACTTCTTTCAAAAGAAAACCCAAAATACATTTAGTAGTATCATATAAAAATAAATATTTTCTATATCCTCAAACACAAAACATTTGGTTTCTTTTGCTCACATACAACAAAAAATTCTAATGCAATAAACTAATGTAAAGTAAAATTTAAATCTGAAGTAGTTGAGCATGACAACCCAGGTTAACAGAGGTGGGCTAGAACAGACACAGTAGAATCTAAATTGAAAAGTTCACTTTGAACATCCATTTGGTGGAAATGAATGAATAAGTTATCACCATATTGTATTATTTGTTTGATTATCTAAGAGGTTGAAATCTTTTCTGGGGCCAACAAAAAAATAACTTATTTACTGGAAATGAAGCTAAGTGCAAATGTAATTTTAAATATATATACAGTATGTGTGTATATATGTATATACACATACACATAATTATAATGCCCTCAAACTGAAAATAGATATCTGTACTGCAGTACAATAAATGTTTGCATTTTGACTTTTTGATGGCAAATTGGTTTCATCCTTTGGTTCACGGTGCTGCCAAAAACAATACTCTACATAATGTTCAGTACAGGTTCACTCATTATTTACATCTCAATCAGGATATAAAATTTGCTTGTAAATGTATTTTAGTCCCCATTTGCTTTAGTTCACATTATTTTGATGTCAATCTTGAGTTTTGTACAGTCTTTAATTTTACTCTAAATGCACTAATGCTTAAGTTTTATCACCCAATTCCTGCTGTTGTTTAAGGTAATGAGGTAGGATGTTTGTACAAAGACAACAAGCATATATATTTAACACCAGTCAAATACTTCTTATCCCCGTTTAAATTACCAAATTCCACATTTACTGATCTCACACATCCTGAACAATGTGAAATATTGCTTGTATAAAAATATGAGGGCAACTTTAGTGAATTAGAAATGGCCATGTTAATTAACTTACTGTATCTAAATAGGTACTCTACTCTAGGTGGTATAAGTACACATCACATCCTGAAAGTTAAGAAATGAGGTTATCAGGGGTAAACATGACTCATCTTATTCTAGACGGTATCTCACAACACACAATATCTTCTCCTTTCTCATTCTGAAGCTCCCACTTTACATCCACCTGGACCTGAAAAATATGAATTATCGGCAAATTATAATGGACACACCAAACAAAATGTAGTAAATTCTCAATTTCATGAAGGTGGTGAGTCACTTAATTGTTATGTACATTCACTCCCTTACTGCACCATACAATTAATTACAAATTATGTCTGATAGCAGTTACTCAGCCTCTGAGAATGTTGTGCAACATGCATGGCATCAACTATCTGTGTTGTGGTTAATGAGATTTATATTCAAAACACTTGCTAAACCAAAATCTAAAACATTTTCTGTATCAGTTTTTAAATTGACAGTGCATGCTTGTGATGTTATTAACTAAGACAAGACATCTATCAGCAGTATGGAAACAATATTTACACTGTATTAATCATTAAATCCACCACACACACTTGTAGAAACATTAGCAAGTACGAGATTTGCACCAAAAAATTATGGTAGTTACAAATAATTAGCTTTTCAATTTACTGTATTTGTGAACTTTACATATTATGTTCTTTAATTAATCATTAAGCTACCTGGTTAGCAATTAAATATTAATGTTTGTTAATTTTGTGACAAGGGCAAATGGTACCTGAGATATAATTTTATCTGTAATGCATCATCTACTAATACTAATTATTATTCAATGGAAAAAAAAGCAAAACAGACAATTGGAAACAGATTTAACATGGAAACAAAATAAATAATAGTACAACTTTTGGATTTTTTGGTAGTCAAAACAGGTCCTGGCTGATTTTATGAGGTTATTTTCAAGTAATATAAAACCTTGTATAGTTTAGACAAAAAAACAACTATTTAGATTTTGACAATTATCACCAAAATGGGTGACTTCACTATCCTTTACATTGTGACCATTTCCTCGAATCACTTGTCTAGGATGAAGTATTTTAATGAATCAGATGTTAGTTTGACAGTTATTACAAGAATTTTATTAACTGAGGCAGATTACCCAGCTACAGTTGCAATCATATACATTGCACATTATACTAGGGATACGTGAAGCAGTGATTTTTTGCTTCGAAACAACACACGATGATGCTGGTTCCAAACAAACTCTCTGGGCCTATGCTAAACAATTATATAATTCTTTGCCCTTGTTCGTAAAAATCAAGTATTAGAGAAATTGAGCAAATTCTATAGTTTTCAGATTTAATTTATATCACAGAAGTTATGAACAAAGTTTAACAGATAATTTTGCAGCGTACTCAGAGTTATGTATGTGTAAATAGTGGTGAGGTAAACATGAATGTTGTTCTCGCTTCAATAGTAGAATTTACTTGCAGTTCAATGAAGTGCGGTATGAAAAGAATATATTAAGCATCTGATAACCAATTGAAACTACATTTATATTATTCGTGGTAATTCTTTACATAAATCCATCATTATGTTTTGTCTTTTGTATGCTGTGTTACGAATTCATCCAAAAGTTATTTTTGTGCATTAGGTACCTTTCCCAGGCAATTTGCGAAGAAATCTTATAACAATAATAATATGGAAACTGGTCCAAAATCGTAGCAGATCAACTTCTTACATTGGCTTGTGATGAGACTGACATAATTTTTCATTACTAGTCAAGTTTTAAGTTACCCCACAAGGTGTGCAAAATATCAAGTGCAAAGTAAACATGTCAGCACTACATAACAAGTGCAGAAAGACAGTAATTAAAAGGTACAGAATATTGCATGAGAAATAAGATAAGAAAATGACCAATTTTACTACTTTTACGGTAGGCCTAGTTTAATATGTTGCTTAACCTTTTCCCCAAAGGGTTAAGACTTAATTTTAAGAAAATATGACAGGCAAGGCAATCAAGGTTGGAGAAATTATGGGGTGGGAATAAAACATTTTAGGGAAGGGGTACAGAAAATGGTAATGCAGGAGCATTGGCAATTATAGGGCAGAGGCAGTGAAAATTGTAGGGTAGGAGTACAATAAATATGAGGTAGTGACATTAAAAATAATGTGGTAGAGGTACAGTAAATTGTAGGGTAGGGAAACATTAAACTGTTGGGGTAGGACAGTTAAAAATGTGAGGCAAGGGCATTAAAAATAACCATGGAGCAGAGGTACTGAAAATTGTAGGGCAGCACAATTAAAAATGAATAGCAGAGACTAAATAAATAAATAAATAAATGCTCACAACTGCGCTGCTGCACGGTGGTGGGATCACATGTTCCCACCTCTAGAAAACCCTCTTCAAAACATCCCCAACCCTACCAACCCCGTTCACCTTCACCAAGTCATCCTGCAAAACGTTCCACTCCCTCGCTGACATCACAAGCATTGACTGCCTACCCTGCTCTATTCTCCTCCACACCCTCTCAATCTTCTGGCTGTTGTTTCCTCTCCTTCTATAACCTCCATTAGGTGACAATGTAACCCTCCCCATCCTCTCTCTCCATTCACAATTCTTTACATCATGACCAGTCTTTCAACTCGCTTTCTGTCCTTCAATGTACTCCGTCCCATTTCCTTCATCATTACAAATGGCCTATAATTACCTTCCTCCTTTCCATCCTGCCCCTGTCTTCTCTATCTACCCTTCACCCATCTCGCCACCCTTCTCTGAACCTTTTCCATTTCCTGCACTTCAACTTCCATATATGGGTCCCACACTGCAGCGCCATACGCCAACACTGGCTGTACCATCGTTCAGTATGCCTTTTCCTTCACCGCAGAGATAGCCTCATTCAGTATCCTTCCCTGCAAGCCTTAAGCTCTTCTACCCTTAGTAACCATCCTTTCCACCCGTTTTGTCCACCTAAGGTCCCTTTGCAGCACAACCCCTTGTGTGGCGTCTTCGATCTCTTGCCCATTCCATCTGTAAATGACTCTGCTTATCACTCTCTTCCGAGTAAACCTGACTAACTTAGTCTTACAAACATTGATCTTCATTTTGTTTTCCATAGTCCAGAAACAAAACCTGTCAATGTCTGCCTGCAAGTTGACCCCACTGCCCACCACCGAGTATAAAACACAGTCATATACAAACAATCTTATTTTGCCACTAATCCCAATACCCATACCATTCGCCATAATGGTGAACAATACCGGACCGAGTACGCTTTCCTGTGGAATTCCTGATGTCACCTCGCTGTCTATTACACCCCTCCTTTCATGCTCTGCCACCATCCTTGGAGGAAGTTCCCAATCTAATTCCATTTATTTGTCTCACTATTACAGTTCTCATTTGCTTCAAACACTGACAAGAACTGAACCTGCAGCATATCAGCTTTCTCTCCTGTCATTTCTCGTAGTTTGTTTATTCATACTTGTCAATGTTGGGATCCCTTCCCCAATGCCCTTACCTGCTTCAGACATTAAAAGTAATCATGAGGTAGAGGTACCATACAGAAAAGTTTAGGGTATTGGCCTAAGCATAAAATTGTACAGTAGGGGCACAGGAACTGTGAGAAAGAAATATTAAAAATTATGGGGCAAAGGTAAACAAAATTGTAGGGTATGTGCACTGCCTATGTTAAGCACGGATATTAAATATCATGGAGCAGATGTATAGAAAATTGTAGGGTAGGATACAGTTGTTGGATAGGGGTACAGAAAACAGTAGGGTGGGGTACAGTTGTATATAGATGCACAGAAAGATAATTGTAGGGTAGGACAACTAAAAAAATGCAGGGGCAGGGTCATGGCAGAGGAACAAAAAATTTTAGGATAATGACAACAAATTGTAAGATAGTTGCATTTTTAAAAATTTGTGGCAGTGATACAAAAAATCATGGGGCAGTGTTAGTGAACTCAAAACTGTAGGGCAGGGACATAAAAAATCATAGAGCAGTGGAGGTGGAATTAAGACATTTTAGTACAGAAGCACTATTTGTAGGGCAGATGCACTAAATATTGTTAAGGCAGACGGACTTGAAATTTTAGGGCAGAAGCACTGAAAATTGTGGTGCAGAGGCACTAAAATTGTAGGGCAAGGACACTAAAAAACATTGGACAGGGGCAATAAACCCAGTAGGTCAGAAATAGATCATTATATTACCCCTTTTTTAGCGCACATTTGAGCCGAGCTAGCAAACCCACAAGACTGAGACATTATATTAAATAATATAAATAAATAAGCCACCCCTAACGTTTGTAAGCAGCAGCACTTGTACAGGCTTATATTTTAATAGTCTTCTGCCTAACTTCACCTAATGTGAAAATTAATTAGTTTGAACATTCCTACAAATATGTGTGAATACAGGTTTAATATTATTTATACACATTATAACGTCCTAAGTTGTAACAATCTCCGCCCCTTTTAATATTATTTCCTAAGGATACGCGAGTCACAAGACCCAGAATAAATGTATTTTCCCGCTATGTGCATTAAATTCTTTCGTCTCCGAAGATATCAGTTTACATGAGAAGTCCTGCCGCACTAATGTTTGACATTATTTAGGCCTAAACGAAAGTATTTGTAATTTTTAACGTAATTACAAAAATAGAATGGGATGACAAATGGAGTTTTCAATGTTAAACTTTCAAAACAAATATTTGCTTGGAACCACCGCTCTCGTGTGACGTCACAACTAAAGGTGTCCATGTCATAACTAACAACTGTTGCCAACTTAACCCTACTAACACACCATCTACCCCTTTTCATTATTTAGCAGAACTAACATCCTTAAATCACTAAATACTTATATTACACTGAACACTATCGCATTATATGAACTACAAAACTTTTACAATTCATATAACACACTTCCCCAGTATACCTAAGATCACAAAATGTTTACAATTCACATAACATTAGCACCTCATAAAACTACAAAAAATTTTATAATTCACATAAACTTAACAAACATCATCAGATTCAATTTTTCTGATATTCAATCTGTACATTCCATCGCCATCATCAGTGCCAAATTAAGCAAAACTAACAGATCACTTTTCTTGTTTCATTGATTGCCAAAATTAACACATCAAAAAACTACATACAAAACTTCTACAAATTACTTAAAAGACACTTCTCTACTAAGTATTACATACATTCAATAATTCTTATGTACAATCTGAACGTGCTGATTTCTTTCGCAACATTCTCTAGAGGATTGTGGGAGAGAAGCATTTGTCACTGTCTCTGCCTGATTTACCTTACTCGGTTTTGCAATCCCTGTACTTTGCTGCTCAGATATGTTACTTTCATCCCATCCAGGCCAACCTCCCCCTTCCCCCTCACTGATCTCCAAGGCAAACAAACTGCACCTCACCTGTGGCACTGCCATTCACATCCCTGTTAGCATTTTTTTGCTTGCACTAGAGATTGTACACAAGTCGCTATAGTTTCTGACTGGAACATAACAAGTTTCTGACTGGAACATAACAATTGTAGGAAGGTTTCAAATTCTTATATGTTCTCCTGATCACATTACCTCTGTAATTGGAAACCCAGTAGGACCTAGGAGCTTTGTGTTTGCCAATTATTTTACCACTTTTCCAAACCTTACCACAGATGGTTCTCTCCACCACATTCTGCCCTGTCTTAGACTCTCACTCATTCTGACCTGCCCACTTATTATACCACTTCTGTGTCTGTTGCTCTCTTTTATCTACTAATCACTCATACACTCCCTTCTGTACCTTTGGTTGGAGGTTTTTATCCGTCATTGGCAAGCTGGTCCAAACTAGGCAGCTGTTCAACAATTCTGAGTGAAATGCTACCAACCCTGAGATAGGCATGTTACGATAAGCTCTTAAGGCCTCTCTATAATCAGTATTAGAGTCAGAGCATTTACGCAGAAACTGTTTGGCTACATGTGCAGCAACTGTTTGGCTACATGTACCCCCTTCTCTGCAAAACCATTGTTTCGGGGATACTATGGACTACCAAACTGTAGTTCAAATATGTTCTTTACAAAATTCCAGTGTGCCAAAAGATACATTATCAACAACCAGTATTTGAGAATCTCCGTTCATAGGAAAAATGGACCTGCGCTTTTCCCTTTCAGTGGGACTATGTCAAGCCATTCAGAATAGAAATCACTGAGGATCAGGTAACTCGTTCCCTCAAAATCTAAAATATCTGCAGAGACATGCTCACATGGGAGTTTGACAATTTCTCGTGACAGAATTTCTTGATGCATACTTTTCACAACTCTCACAATGTTTAACATACCTTTCTACCTCTCTGGCCCATCAGGTACAGTACAAAATAGTACCTGCTCTTGCAAGATACTTTTCTACTCCACAATGACCCTCATGCACCAGACCTAACATTTCCTGCCACATTTTTGCAGGAACAATGACCCTGTATTTATAAAATAACAAATTTTCCTCCACAAACATATCATTCCTGAGTGGCCGGTAAGAACTTACGCTTTTATCAATCCTCTTTTCATGTTGTGGCCTACATGGTACTGTTTTAAAAGATGAAGTTCTGGGTCCTGACTGGTTTCTCTCTCTAATTGAATTCTCTTACTTGGTGTGACTACCAGACTTTTGGACAAGCTGTGTACCATTTGCAATATTTTGATATCATCCGGTACTGTATCATTTATGTATGAAAGAGGTAATAGGTCTGTGACATACATTTCTTTGCCTGGCAAACGTGTCACTGATAGATCATATTTAACAGAACTTTTAGCCTAAATCTTTTTAACATTGTGGACCCTATCTTGCCTATTGGTTTATTCATTAAGGGAACTAAGGGTTTGTGGTCAGTTACAACTTTTATACTATAGTCAAACACCCACTCACAAAATTTTGTTGCTCCATAGACAATGGATAATATATCTTTTTCAATTTGAGTCTAATTACTTTTGGTTTCAGTAAATTTTGTGGAAGCAAAATTTACTGGCTGTCCCTCTTGTAATAAACGAGCCCCTAAACCTGCCCGGGACGCATCACATTACAGTTTGATAGGTAGTGTTGGATCAAACCTCCTGACGCACTGTGCACTAGCTCCCAACTCTCTTAACTGACTTAAGCTCTATCACTGCATGGTTGCCACAGCCTTGTTACATCTGACTTCCTGAGGGCCTGCAATGGCTGCTCTATTATTTCAGACATGTTCTTTATGAATGGCCTCACATAACTAAACATCCTTAAAATGCTCTGCAATTCTTCAAAGTTTTTGGGTTGTTTGATTTCTCAGAGCCCTGGTTCTCTCTGGGTCTATACTCATACCCTTCTCTGAGAAAATGTGTCCTACATAATTCACTGATGTCCGTCTGTACTGCACTTTGTTAGGATTAAACCTGACCCAGCTTTGTTAAATACTGCTTGAACTGCATCACTGTATTACTCCTCTGTTGCTCCGTAACAAATAATGTCATCTATGTAGGCAATGCAATTTGGGATATTTCCAAAATGTTCATCTGCTACCTCCAGAAAAACTTCTGGTGCTGGAGCTAGCCCACATGGCATTTGTGTGTACTTTACCACTAGCAGTCTCCCACGGCTTTGCTCGCGAGTATTATTCGTAACTGATAATGTTTACTTTAATTGAAAAACCTCTTTGTACACGAGATTGGTACTTCAGTCATCAAGTGTTAGAATGTCCAAGCTGCTAGTTGAACTAATTCTGCAGCACGAAAAGTAGCTATAGCTGTCCACGCGAAAATCAGTATTAAGTTTGTCCCTGCCACTAACAGTGACTTCGCCTGGGCCTTATTTATAGCCCTGTCTATTTGACGTTGTGGGGTAGTTACAGGCACCAAAGGTAAGAGGTTAATCGAATGAGAAACATCTGTTTATCCTGTGCTGGTGACGTTGCCATCAATAATATATTTTCAAAATATTCACTTTATTTTTATTGCCATTACAAAGTTTCAGTGGGTAAAGGTTTCGCGGAAACGTATTTGGTGCCCCAAACTTGAGACTAGTGCGATGATATATAGTCGGTTTACTGCCAAAAGTGACAAAGTCAAAATGAGATAATATTATAAAATTGCTAGGAATATGTATATGTTGTTCACGAACAATTGCCCAAGTTTAAAGTCTATTTGTCGTTTCGTACTGTTGTGTCACAGTATAGTAACATACCACATTTTTTTTAATATCTACAATTTATTACTGTTTTTAAACAAAATAACATTTATGACTTAATCACTTTTGGCAGTATACCGACGATATGTCAGCTGATGTTGTAGAGGAACCTAAGTGGAAAGCGAACTGCAATTTTACCCCTTTTAAAGACTACATGAAAATTGCACTAATTTGATCTGCCTTGTAGTTTTTGTGTGTCAGAATTGAATGTTCGCACGCAGCTTTTAACGGAATCCGAGCCTAGAACCTCCCGGAATTCAGACCTGAGTAACAAACAACTGCGTCACGTAACGTCGAAATAATTCATGGACAAAAAAAAATTTATTAAAAAAAATTAAAATATCTGTCTCCTGGGCTCATAGAGGTTATACAACACCACGTCTCGATAGGTTACTGTAGAGTGAAATGTCTGTATAAGTGGTTTCTCGCTGCTCGTTCCTGCTTTTCGTATCGTCCGCCTTGAATATTGACAGACTTAGTTTTATTCTTAATAATCACGTTTCTTATAAAGAAAAAAAATTACGTACATATTTTTTTAAACATTTACGTAAGCATCACTCTGACGCGAACAACACCTCAATATCGCTACTGGTTAGATAGATATCGTGGGTTGATGGAAAACAAATTTTGTGCTTTTTCACACTTTTGGGTGTCGAACTTCGAAATATTTTTAATTTACGTCTTAGACATTTGTATAAGTATCCAACTGAAGTGTAAATCACATCGCTAGCCCGTTCAGTCGAATCAAAATCGATCATTCACCAAAAACACACATATCACCCCTGCACAGTATTGAGAAATTGAATTTCGAAAAATCTGAAAACCGTTTTGAGATAAATTCTGTAATCATCATTCTGAAGCAAAAATTAATTGTAATTCTCGATGGGTTCAATAGATATCGAGGATTTATCTAAAACACATTCAAGGTCTTTTCACAACCTAAGAGAGTAAATTTAAAAAAACCCTTCAATCACGTTTTAGAATACTTTATTGGTATTTCGTGGACGTAAAAAAAAAAACATTAGCCCGCTGGGTTCAAGATATATCGACGAATTATTGGAAACGCTTTACACCACTTTTTACCCCTTTTTACGTCCTTAGGTGGCAAATTTCAAAAATTTCTGAAATTATTTTTAGGTATTTGAGTAAGCATCAATCCTAAACAAAAAACACGTCGCTATATAAAAAGCTATGGGATTGATATATATTAAATGTGAGTCGAAAACACACATTACTCCTTTTTTAACCAGTTTAGGGCCGAATTCGGAAAATATATTTTAAATGGTACTTGGGATATTTACAAAAGCACCAATTTCAAGCAAAGAGCACTTCAATATCTCGATGGATTCGATAGATATGGAAGGATAATCAAAAACACATTTCACGTATTTTCACCCCTTTAAATAAAGTATTTCGAAACGTCTTTTGAGTCCTGTCATAGACATTTGTAAAAGTAACCAATTAAAGTTAAAATCATGACGACAGCCAATTGGGTTTCAAAGATATAGACGGTTCATAAAAAACACATTTTGCTCCTTTTTACTGTCTGGGGGTCGAATTTCAAAAAAAACCTAAACTACTTTTTGGGTATCTACGTAAGCATTTTTTTTTAAGTGAAAATCAACTCTTTATCCCAAAGGGTTTGATATATATTGATAGTTGATTGGAAACACATTTAAGGTATTTTCACCCCCTTAAATGTTGAACTTCGAAAAATCCTTAAATTGGCTAATATGTATTTTTACGAGTGTCTTATTAAAGTAAAAATCACGACGATAGGCCATCGGGTTCGAGCTTTATCGATATTTCTTCGGAAACACATTTCACCCAAAAAATTTCACGATTCTAGGTCCAGTGGTTTGGGCTGCAGTTTGATATGTCAGTCAGTCAAGTCAGCTTTCATTTTTATATATAGAGATAGCCTCCATAGTGAATGCAGAACAAAACACAGTTCATTGCATGTTTACTAAGTATGATTTAAGAAAAACCTTCCTTAAAATAAAAAATAAAATAAAAAACTGAATAAAATTTTTTTTTCTATCTAATTTATTCTGGATACCAAGCAACTTTTTCAGTAAATGTCACTTTTTAAGATTTCCATGTTAAGATCTACAGGATCCGAACATATCCTTACATTACCATTTGGCTTATCTACAATTACATACTATATGTTACTAATGAAGCCTTTAAGGTTAGGGTCTGTAAGTTTTTTTAACCTTTTTAGGGGCGCCAACTTTGACTTAGCAATTCTTCTTGAGGGATGTTGAAACCTAGGTGCACTTGGTTCAACATTAATTTCATGCTCTTTTGGAAACTTACCTATCCCAGTAAATAAGTTGGAATGGATGTCAAATAAATCCTGTGCTGGATTTTTAGATACACAATGTACTCCTTAGACATACACAAGCTCAATGCACCCTGACAGGCCCAGTAGAGGGCCTGCCTTGCAAACAACAAGGTAAAACTGTAAATAGGCACCCTTACCACCTGCAGTGCAGTGTAGGGTCAACATTCCCACAGGCTGAGTTTGTTTTCCTCCCCCACATGGTTCTAGTCTTACATTGGTTTTCCTTACCTTAAACTGCTGGTTTACCTTCTTGAAAATTTTGTAAGGCACTACATTTACCTCTGACCCAATATCCAGTTTAATAACAACTGCCTTGCCTTCAACCTGAACAGTTTCTTTCCAATTAACTTATTGACCTGAACCTCATTCCAAGACTGTAGTAATTTAGTTACATAGTTAGGGTGCTATGTCATAAAATTATTTATTTCTTTATTTGTACATAACCTTGGGATAGTTATTGAAATCAATAGTATTGGTACTACTTGAAAATAATTATTTTTGATCTCCTGTGATGTAAGATAGATTGTACTATTTACACGACCTGGAAACAGTTGCTGTGGCCTGCACTTGACACACAAACTTTGAAATCCAATCTCCTTGAATACAGAGCAACAGTGTCTCACGGTACACAAAACATATTTTACAATCAGCAACACAACACTTATGCAACATAACTTTCAGCTATTAATAAAACATAGAGTTTCTGAAATTTCGTGCTTAATACATTAGTTTATTAAACATAACAATTCTTCACACCATTTTACTTAGTGGCGAAAATAGCGACCACTGACCAGTATAAAATTCAAACGCTAAAAAAAAAAAGTACACATTTACTATCTCACTCCCACTAGCGATTGCGGGGTGATGGCACAAACTAACACTTTGTACCCAATACTGCTTGTTGAGTTCACAGGGCATGAACTCTGCCATCAGCTTGTTTATATCAGGTGCCATGTTCTAATTAGGTTTTTACAGCTCGTGAAAGCACGTTTTTGTGTAAAAGTGCAGGGCTATGATGACTTTGTGTAGTAATTTTTTTGTCTGAGTTAGAAGACATGCATAATCTGTAAGCTACAAGCATTTACAAATCTTAGTAAAATTAAGCCTTGTGAGACATCCTATTGCTTAGCATTTAATTGTTCTGAGAGAAAAAAAATTATTTATGTAATTTCCGTTAGATTCAGTAAGGAAAGTTGATTCAGTATTTGTTTTACTGTATTTGTAGGCATATAGGATGACCCCGCACATAAGACAAGTCATGGTTTTGTACGTACAAAATCTTGAAAAAAAATAAATTACTAATTTTGAAATTCTCGACAGAAAAATATTTTTTTCCTTTGCCAGAAACATTAAAAATTTAGTTTAAATATTTACAATGCATTTATTACCATCATATAAACATCATAGTAGACACATAAACAAATAATATTGGCTACTACTGCTCTCCGGGCGCTCAAGAGCCAAGGAATTGCACTGCGGTGGTCGGCGACATCATCAATTGCCGGCAGTTGTGCGCGACTTGGCAACGCCGAACTGAGGCACGTAGTGCGCTACATGGCAATGCCGGGCTACAACAGCTGCTTGCAAGGTCATTGCATTCCTGTGCGCTGTTGTCTGCCAGCCTAGCACTAGACAGTAGACACATGAATGTGTGGTACGGTACCTAGATCCTCATTTTTTCCGCCCGAGAGTTTTGTGCTAGCGAGACAAAGGATGTAAGCATGCAGACCTATATCCTCGTTTTCTCCAACTGAGAGTTGTAGGCTGGCGAGACAAAGTATCTCGGCACGCGCTCCAGTTGCATCGATCGCAGTTTCACTGTGAGGAAGTGTCCTTTATTATGAATGACGCTCATCCAAATTTCGTACTGTAAATTTTATTTTAAAAAACGGGGTACTCGTATCCATTTGTGACGAAAAACGCAATTCCTTGAAACATCATACAACTCCACAGCTTACAGCTTTGCTTTCAAACAATTTTTAGGCTACCAAAAATTTTTGTACATTCATATAAGACGAGTAGAAATTTTTGAAGGACAAAAATATGTAAAAATAGTCGTCTTATATGCCGGCAAATACGGTATGTAATAGCATGTCTCTTGTGAAAATACATTTGTATGACCAATGTCTGTTAGGCAGGCTGCAACGAAATAAACATTTCAGGTTTTGGTTACATATTATTCACAAATTAATATATTACAGATTGTAAGTATTCCCATTTAAGAAGTTTTCTGCCTAATAAGCATAATAATTTTTCACTTGTCTATATGCACATGTGTAATTTAACCCTTATAAGAAGTTTTCCAGGTTAGTAAGCATTAATTTTTGCTTGTCCCAACACAAACGTCTTAACAGGGTTATAATAAAAATGGAACTGCTGCAACTGTGTTTTAAACAAGCAAAAACTTGATTTACTAGCATTGGAAAATCCATTACCATATATGGTACGTAACTTTTGCATCAAAATACTGTTATAACACGGAAGACAACAGTAGCCAATCAGCATCCAAGTTCGCTGAAAGAAAAGTAGTGGACACGCTAATTCGCTACAGATGTCCTTGTTTATTCTGTGGCAATCAAAATCATATTTGTTTATAATGAGAAATAATTAAATTGTTCTGTAAAAATTAACATTACTGTACTTAACTGTTTGTAATAAAGATACACCAGATCCAGTTAGACAATATTTTATATATTTTAAAACACACTAAGGAAACTATCTACCTTATACCAAGTTAACTGTAAATTGTATGTTTGAGTAGTCTAGATACATAACTCTCTTTGTCAATCACCGAGGAAAAATTACTTCTGAACAATTTTCTGTAGCTTTTAAATGTGTGCTAAAGCTGACGTGATTATAATTTCCGAAACTCACCTTATTCAATAACAGACACACTTTGAAAAACAGCTTTGGCCATGTCACAAAAGGGTTTGCAAATAAGTTTTTTGCGATTTGCTCAGTTTTAGTGAAAGTGGACAAAGAAAGTTTTGGAAATGGACTACTCGTTTATATAAGTTAAGTTCTGTGTACCGTATTAACAAAACTATGTATTTTGAAGTTGGTAAAATTTAACTACTGGAAATTTGGACGCAAGAAGGCATGACTTTAAAAAAAAAAAGTATCAAGAAAAGTAATTTAGACTTTCGTGTGTTGATAGAAATTGAATGGACTAACGAGTGAAATTAGGTTTTCTGATCTTATCACTTCAAGATGTGTATGGCGATGTCATTCGTAGGTATAATTAAAAGAAGAGGCCCAAAACTGCGAGGAAAGAATGCTAAATTAAAATGCAGTGACACTACAACCCTTACAATACAATCAATCCAGTTTTCTTTGCTTGACTTTTACTAATACTTCAGGATCATCAGTATATTAAAAATAATTTTTCATTTGTAAGACGTCAATCATGGACTGGACAGACTAAAAGTGTATTATTTGCTACAATTTTGAACTGACATGCATTTAAGAAGTTGATGAGTAAAAGCCATCATCCTGAGATGAAGAATACCCACTACTGACTAGCACACTCGATGAAAACAAGATTGGTGTTGTTTTATTATCTTAGGATATTGATAAAAAAATAATTTCTAATATTTTATTAAGTCTGCTGAGCTGGTATAATATGTGATTAATAGTGATAACTGGACACGTTTAGACCTCATATCATCCCTTTCATTTCTTGGCCTGCTGTAAAATAAAATATCATCAAGAGTGGCCACCCAATGTGGAAGCATCTCGGTATCTGTACACAAACATAAAAGACAAATAGTTCCTCTGGCAGTTTGATAGTGACATCATGGAGATGAAGATAATAAATGCTGAGGGCAAAAGAGCAGATAGGCATGATGACGAGGCGGAAAGACCCCACAAGGAAAGCAAAAGGGCAGAGTTTACGCGAGTATGACTGATAGCATGTTCGCTGCTTTGAACAGAAGTGACGTAAGCACTGAAGAGTCACAAAGACAGAGCTACAATAACACTAGTTTAGTAGAGATAATTAATCTAATGGTGTATATTAAGTACTACAAAAACCCGTTTAAGTCAACTAGGAAATAAGTGTGAAGAGAAGACAAAAAATAGAATCACATAACAAGAGTCCCTAGCTAAGGGCCGGTTTCACCAACAAAGTTTAACTTTGCCACAAAGCGAGATTATCAAAACTTGATGATGAGTTAAACCTGAGTTTAAGTTAGAGGTGCATTCCACAAACAACACAGCGAGTTTAAGTTACCAGAGGTTAGTTTAACTTGGCTGCATGATGGGTTGTGTGAGCCGAGTTACTTTAGTTTTTGCGGAAATACCCAAACACTCTTCGGAGATTGCAGAATGTGTGTATTAAATTATTTAATTTGGAAACTGTTACAACATTCATGAGGGGGAGGGAGGAGTGTTTGTGTCATACTACCTAAGGGGGCTAGGCACTCCTGGATGACTTTGGAACAAAACCAGAATGACTAGGGGGAAATAATCCAGCAAATAAGTGAAACCCTCTTAAGAAGTTTCACATTTAAGAAGTTTCCTGCTTAATAAGACAAATTATTTTGCATCTTGTCTATATTAACGTGTATAATTTAACCCTTTTAAGAAGTTTTCCTGCTTAATAAGCATTATTTCTTCCTGTCCCATCACAAATGTCTTAACAGAGTTTTAATGTACAATTTACATTATTTTATTTCTCTAAAGGCAAAGAGTGTACTCTTTTACATTTATCACCAATTACTTTCTTGTCTGCACATTTCTTGTTAACCTTAAAATACCAGGCGTGAAGCATAACATCATATGTGCCAAGTTTCAATTGTGTTGAAAACTGTGTCGTGTAATGCGAAATTTTAGCAAATACACTTGAAAGCAATCAAAGAAATATTTAATTATCTGAAGGAAATTCCCGATGATGTTCAATAAGTTCTAAAAGTGGATGGACCAATTGTTTTGACAAGCGTAAATGTACCTATTCAGAAGTCCGTATCATCATATTCGTCGAAATAATGATTTCTGTCTAGAATCCGATGAGGACGATACACAGGAATAAAGTCTTCATCGGCTGTATTGTCTTCAAATACCAAATTATACAGTACTCACACCATTTTATTTTGAATTTAAACGAGATTAATGAAGTTACCCGGCCAAAATCGAGCAGTTAAAATTTAATCTCGCTTAAGACGAGAAGATAGAGTTTAACTGCTTGGTGAAACCCAAAACATATATGTATAATCAAGATTAAGTGCTGATTAATCGAGATTAAATTGTTTAAACTTGGTTGGTGAAACTGGCCCTAAGCATTTTGAGTAATTCATTGAAAAGATAACAGAACCGGCAACTGGAAGTTTGAGGAGGCAAGAAGATAAAAAAAATTACAACAAATAAGCAAGGAAGAAGTGAGCCACAAGATTCACGTCAGGAAAAGCGATAAGAAGAAAATGAACAAATGTTAAAAGATAACAAAAATGGACATAAATATCCAGAACAAAGACATCGAAGACAAAAGAGTAAAAGTGAAAATTAAAACTTGAACATACCACAGCAGCTATGATACATCATCCTGCAAGCTTATGGTCTAGGTAAATATGCACCAACATTTTTTGGGAAAACTACAGAAAATCCTGTAACATTTATAAACAATTCAAGAACCGTAAAAACTTCAAATTTGGAGAAATTTGAGACCATGAAGAGCCATAACTTAGCACAGAAAGAAACTGCATGTAACTTGTTGAACCTGAATGTAAGGAAGCTTTCTTAGCTCCCTTCTGGAGCCTATAAATACAGATTAACTTACCACAATTTTGAAAACTGAGCGATATAACCCAAGAAGAGTAAAACATATTGAGGAGCATCCAGGAAAAGTAGGTATATGCTTGAACCCGTCACATGCAGCCAGAGGTGCCAGAGAAATTATCTCTATAACCGTTGAACTACCAGTCAATTACCAATATCACTGGTTGACGACAATACATATCTACAACAACAGAATTTCAAGAGCAATTAATTCAATTTTACTGGCTCTGAAAACTGCTCTAACATAGTCATGTACGGACCAAAATCAATCAAAACCACCCAAACAAGGATCCATGTACAGTATCAACCTTGGAAAATTACCATCAACAACCAAAGAGTTTGAAAGGTCATGAAGTCAACCGGATTGGAACTGGGATGAAATGCAGAGAAAATTGAGAGGCAGCAGCTATTACTATTAAGTGCTATACACGGAGAGCAAATGCAAGAACAACAGCACAGAGTCTGGATGAATCAGTTTCAGAACCAGACTCAACAACATGAGAACAATTATAACTTGAACTAGACTTGGTCAACGGTGTTGGTCTCCGAGCATTGACGACGGAGAACAATAGAAGAGGAAAGGAGACAAACAGGTGTACAGTGTGAAAGGGTTGACATGAACAGTCTAACTGACAGTACTATTAATGGCAATACCTTATCGTAACTTTAACCTAACGACTGTATGGTTAAAACACAGTGAAAGGGTGTTTCTACGAAAGAACACTGATGAGTTTGACTAAGTATAGTGATATTTTTTGTCCTAAACTAATTCTAACCATCTGTGGGGTGATAGTTCCAATGCTGATGGACAGCAGAGCTGAAGTCAGCTGTGTTAATAAGACAGTAAAATTGATAGAAAACACAGGTGTAACTATGCCTTTAATACCTGTACCACATATTCGCATATTAGGAGTAACATCAAAATCTAGCCCAGTAATAAAGACACATTTTATTGTCTACTGAAGGAATGGGAATGACTAAAATCTAGTTAACATGTTAAAATACAGCAAGTGACACAATTTCAGTTACATCTCCTGAGAAAGTCAGAGCATTAACTACTGAAAATATTGATTTCATATAGAAACTTTTAAGAATAAAATAATATGGAAAAAGCATTAACATGTCTTAACACAAAAAAAAAACTACACGCAAATGGCCTAATTAATTTGTCGAGCATTTCCTAAACACTGTTTGTTTTTAGAGTGTGTTAAATAATTTAATTTCCTTCTATCATAAAAACATTAAACATATTTGTAGAACTCCGGCTTAACGGAAAATCTTGGGGCCTGGAAATGTTTACTCTAAATTAAATCAATGTTTTGTTAAATCAGACTTTATAATTTTTTTACCCTCCCCCAAATTGCTGTCAAAAGTTAAATCCTGGGGACTGTTTCGTCGGAATTTAAGGTAATTTTAAAAACATGTCTATTAGAAAACAACAACATAGGCCTACCGCAGTTACCGTCAATTGATAAACTACAGCGGTAAATAAATTCTTTAAAACACCAAAAACTTCCAGTGAAGCGCACATTGAGTGTGCACCTGGTAAGTTATGCTGCGCATGCACCATCAACAAGTAAGAAGTTATGACACCTTGCCTTCTATCAATCATTAAATCTCTCCTCCGCTCCTCCAGAAAAATTTAGTAAATTCTCATGATCACAGCAACAAAATAATAAATAAATATGCACTGTGGTGGTCGTTGGAGCTTGTAGTCGCACCACGCTCCAACAAACTGTATACTGCACACTAAAAAACTCTGCACTCTAGCATTTTCTAGTAACGGCGTAACACGTTATTAAGGTATGTTTACGATTAAAAACATACAGTAGTGTTAAAAATATGCATAGTAATAGCATTACGTATGTCTGATGCATACTCTGGCTTTATCACGGTACGTGACAGAAAATAAGAATGCTAGACACCACTGCAATAGAATTGGTAGAGCACGCTGCACGCTGGCGCCTTCTGATGGTGACACTGTGATGGGACCACACACCTATCCCGACTTACGTTGTCGCTCAACGTTCATGTGTATTTTGTACAAAGACTGTGGAGATTGTCAGCGATACTAAGTAGTGTGTGGTATATCTGTGCTAATTGAGAGTGCCCATGATTGAACCTCTGTGACGTCAGACCATGTGCCCCATTTAAAGTGTGCGCCCGCCCTGTCTGCCTTCGGCCCAGTTCGGACATCTTCGGACCTGTTCGTCGCCTCCCCTCCTTTCATGCCTCGTACCCGCCCTCTTCTTCCCCTACCATCACCTGACTCCCAGTCGTCCGCCTCTGGGACAGTCTGAGTCCCGCTGCTGCCCTGGGAAGGTTGCCTCCTCCACTCTGTCGCCTCAACGCTCGGTTGTCACGCACGTAACTTGGTGAGTTTTCCGTTAGTTGATTTTTGTTGGGTCGCACGTTCTGGAGGTTCACTTCCAGTTCGATAAGTCGCGTGTTCACCCCCCTAGTTTTCCTAGGTTTTCTTTGTTTTCTTGGTTGGACGCAGCCGACGGAGAGTCAATACGGCATGAAGAGTGGAGCTATTAATTTTTGGTACGTAGTAATTAGTAACTTCCGTAATGATTTTGACTGTTTCCCGGTAATTTTAATTGTTTAGTTTTTGTCAATCAGTTTATTAACTTTGTTTTAACTGTACTTGCCCTCACGCTTGTAACATTTGTTTATAATCCACGCACCACATTTGTGAGAATAGATTTTGTTGTTTCCTTCATGGTATGGCACTTATCCTGTGTTGTCTTTGTGTTATTATTGTCGGTCAGGAGTTGTTTGTGAACCCCTGCTCGGGTCGGACCCGTTTGACAGGGTGTCATTGTCTGCCCTGCCTGTGTGGTGTCTGAATTGGGCACAACACAAACTATCTATGTATCAGTTTCAGTGCTGTGTAAATGGGGTACCTACATGCTCGTTCACCCGCCAGCCGCCAAATTAAAGACGCTTACAGAAACCTTACTCAACCTACGTAATAGAGTAGACAATACTCTAAAACCGGTCAGAAGCCTTGGGCGAGTACAGTCTAGCGGTTTCCGAAATCTCGAAGTATTCAACTCAATCTCTTGGCCAGATCCACACAGGTCTACCCTAGCTTGGGAGCAGGGTACACAGCTGCCAGCAGGAAAAACAGGAAAGTATGCATAAAAAGTAAACACAGACTTCTGCAAATAAACACAGAAGAATATGCACTTTCGTTATAGTGCTGTTTTTACTACAGTAAACCCTTGTTTTACTAGACTAATTGGGAGGAGGTGTGGTCCGATAAATCAGAATGTCCGGTAAATGGTGAAGTACCAAAATCTGCACACGGAAATAGACAACAAGCAGATAGACACATAGCTGTGTGATATGCGTGGCAATGCAGCGTGTGTTTGTCGTCGTCAAATTGCTGGAAGAGGGCAAGGGGGAAGGTTTGTGATGACTGGCGGAAGTAGAAAGATAAGCATGCACCTTTGTCCACTCATTGAGATAACAAAGGTTGTTTGTGGTGGGGGAACAGTAGAAGAGGGATAGAAGGAGAAATAGTTTTGCTACCAGTTTGGTCTCATATTATGTTGCATGGTAACATGTTAACACGAAAACTAGAGCTACTGTTTTGTATTTTACAGTAAGGGGGTTTATTTACTAAATATATAACACAAATAAAAAATTTCCAGCTAACAACCGCTGTTTGCATCCCGACCGACACCATCGTCAGGGGTGCAGAATATGTCCGATCAAGGAAACGAGGTTCGGGGGAAATCAGAATACATCAGGGGGAAATTTTGTTGAAAAAAAATTCAGTATGTGCACGTAAATGAGCTTCTGCACTCGCATACAAGCCATGCTGTCACATATTGTCCTTTGGTAAGCTCTGAACGGTGGTTATTAATTTTTAACATAGTCAAATTCCCCCTTAATGTTTTAAAAAGTCTGCAATGGCTTTGGTGGAAAATTTCAGGTCAAAATAATGTGTTCTGGGGAAATAGTCATTCCAAATACATTTTCTCCACCCCTGACAATCGTTAACTCTTCCTGAAGGGGAAGGTGCGGAAATGATAAGCGTGAGAAAGGCATGTGTTGCACTAGTTTGTTCACAACAAATTTTATTTCTACACCTCGCACATTTACACCACACGAGCGTTGTTGAACATACCACTGAAACACTACCTCATTGTGTGAAGATGCAGTAACAAATTTCATACGTTTCCTGGGTCCAACAGTGCCACTTCCTTTTTTATCTTTTGGTTCAACATCATATTTCAACGTATAAATCTTCAGTTTGTCTTTTGCTTTACAAATGTCCAACAGTTTGTTTCTTGACACCATAATCAACACACAACTTTGCTATTGAAACACCGGCCTGTAACTTTTCTACAAGTTCAATTTTTTTGCTTAATGTCACAGTTACTCTCTTTCTTTTCTGTTGCAGACGCCATTTGATTTTAAAAAACGCACAATCTTTAATGCATATGTACAGCAACTGAGTAAAAAATTCAAGCAGACACAACAGTTTTTCTTGCCCGGACAAGTCAAAACACCAATGAGTGACTAGCTCTGCTTACCGTCTTACACAGCTATCCGTGTGCGCGCCTAATGTCACTCACCGAAGCACAATAATCAGGTAGGTCTAGTGCTGCATGTGAAAAGTAGACCCGACAGTGGAATAATTTTGTATCGCCACATTTTGTCCGTTAAATACGAAGTCTGCCGAATAGAGGTCTGATAAAACAAGGGTTCAGTGTATTTCTAAGTTCGTTAAATCAAGGTTCTGCAGTAATTCACTATGAAAATATTTCACTATGTCATATTTCTGTCGAAGTGTTGATGTTTGCAGATTTCTTCCAGTCAACTTATCAAAATCAAGATCCGTCCAAAAGTTGCTGCAGATAAAAATAGACTGGTTAGCAATAAATCATAAAACTGTACTTGTCAGACATCTAAAAACTGTCAAAAGGAAATAAACTTATTTTAGATTTTATTGCAGTCATATATCTTAATAATTGTTGACATGTTTCAATTGTCAGCTGGAAAGCACATGGCGGCGGAAGGATACATAATGTGTTTGTTTACGTAAGCCTACTCTTTTATGATCTGTCAAATAATGCTAGTCTTATACAATATGGAATTCACTGTATTGTTTTTAATGGGAGGGAGGAGAGGGTTAATGGGGTTTCCAACTTTACCTTTACGAGGATATCAATTTTTTAAAGTTCATTTTCAGGAATCACGAGCACTTTTAAAATCAGCACCTGACTACATGTGAAACTAATGAAAGGAAGAACAATAAAATACAAGCACCAATTACTACATATTTAAGCAATGCCTGCTTTAAACTGAAAATATTGCACTTAGATGAGATTTCCTTGTAAAGTTGACTGTAAAATCAACTAGTGAAAATAAATAATAAAATCAACAAAGCAAGATCAACTTGAGACAAGTTTATAAAAATGAAGTCATGCCTTTTATACAAGCCACGTGAATACACAACGTACCGAAGGATAATACTTCTTGATAGGTAGCTGTGTCGTGTAGTTGTACGTGACACCAGCACTGAGAGGACATTGGAGTGCAGTCTTGCATCCATCAGGCTCTGGCAAAGGAAAGGGCACAGGGACACCTTGCACAATACCATGCACCACTGCTGTCACAGCAGACACCGACTCTTCTGCAAACATAATATTTCAATCTATGTTCACAATACTGAAGTGTAAATAACACAACAAACAGGTTTACAATGCACATTCAACTGGTGGCTACAATTATGCAGCAATACAAAAAATTGTAAGTTAGGGTTGATTCAAGCTCTGGACAAAACAAGTAAGTTTCAATTTTTAACAGATATTACTCTACAACATGAAATTTTAAAAATTCATCCTTGCTGGAACATTCCTCAAACCATAATAAACAAACTGCCTTTATCATACAAATTGAAACAGAGCTTGTGTATATTTAACTAACAAATATGTTGTGCTCTAAACTCAAAATTTATACAGTACAGTACTTGCATTACCAGAGAAATCTGAACCATACTGGGCCTTCCAAGTTGCAGAACTATAGCAAATTTTGGTCTGCAATTCAGTACCCACAAATTTACGATTTCAAGACTAAAACCTTTACCATTGAGGCATTCATATATGCCCTGTCCCCTTGTCCTGGAATATGTAAAAAAGTAAATGGTTGAAGAGATGAGGTCGGGGCAAAAGGGACTGTAAGTCAGAGGATGGACTGAAAGAAGTGTTCTCTCTCCTACCTTTAGGTGTCTAGATCTATTATCTGTCAAAGAGGTTAAGTGCCAGCAGTCGCTTGCCACAACTTATTGTAGCTGAAATTGTTTGTTTTTCTGTATGCAGCTTTAGGAGGTTCAGCACACAAAAAAAAATAACAGCTCACTCTATAAGTGATAAACTAAAAATAACTGGCTGTGTCAAAAAGATTTTTAAAAAAAGGAGATAAAAACACACATAATTGAGCAAAATATAAATAATGAAAATACCACAGAGTGAAAGATTTGTATGAGACAAAGAAAATTATGTAAAGCCAAAAAAATGTTACTTCAGCTGCCTTTCCTGGACACATATCAGTTTAGAGAGAGAGAAATAAACAGACCACATTCGTGCTGATTACCACAGTCTAAATCCACTTCCTTGTGGATAGCATCATGCAGCTGCTTGGCGAGATGATAATTCTATTAGAAATAAGTGTAATTTATTATGTATTTCCACACAATGGCGACACTTTTATAAACTGTCTTCTCAACACATGGAATCCCAAGTGTCCTGGCTGAAAACATACCTTCCAGTTCTTCAAAATTCAAGAAATTAAGCAGTAATAATGGTTTCACTACATAGACTGCAAGCCCTTACTATCCCAAAAGTTACAGAGTGGCTGACAGTGCAATAAGGATAATATATGTAAAAACAAGCTAAAAAAATGCAGTACAGTACTCAAAATAATATTACAAACAGCCATATTGCTGGAAAACTGCAACATCTCAATGTTAAACTGTCACTTTGGTCCAATTAAGCTTTTCTTCAGTAGAACATAAAACAGCTAACAAAGCATGATAGTTCGCTCAAATTTAAGAAACTATTGAATTGAAAACAGGTGCAAATAAGATTTGTGAAACAAGTACCATCATAACATAGAATTTTTCTACAAAAAAATTTTACATTTATTCTGACCAGGGTATTTGGAAACCTGCCTCTGGCATTTGAGGCCCTAGGTGCCTAATGGTCGATAAATATTACAATCAGAATGTAAGGCTAAAGAGGAGAAACAATAAAAAATCTAAATAAATTGTCCGTAAGAGAAAAAAAGTAAATAAGGCAAACAATCCTGTTGGCAAGTAGTAAGGATTCAGTCGAGACATCCTTCTTGATCTAGGAAAGGAATATTAGTATGTGCGCTGAAGAATTTGAAATACTTACAGCAGTTGAACAAAGTAATCCACTCAAATAACGACTGTGAAGAGAATAATATTTTCCAACAACTCGCCCATCATGTAATACAGAGTCCGGTACTACTAGAACATTACACAGTGACAGATACTCCACGTAGCTTCAGATGCACCCGCGATGTGTTTTACTTTCTGACAATGTATAAAACATAATTTAATGAAATTAACTTGGAAGACTATTATTTGTCTCGATGCTCAGAGGGTGGCACTATTGACTGGAAAGGAGTACAGTGAAACTTCCCTTAGCGGACACTTCCGAATAGCGGACACTTCCGAAAAACGGACATTTTTCCAATCACCGGCAGATTAACATGGAGCCTTATGGAGAAATACTCTCCAAATAACGGACATTCTTATTAACGGACGCGGACACATAATAAGTAGTGAATAACGGACAAAATGCGCAAAAAAGGGGCGCGAAAA
>PNEQ01002086.1:91386-112175 GCA_003012365.1 Medauroidea extradentata | reverse complement strand
CTTGAGAGTTGGTTTTTGAGGTGAGAGCCCACCGCGTGTGTTGTACAGGGATTTGTAACTGTGTTGCGTAGATTGAATCTGAGTATTCAATAAACATCGTGCTACTAAATTGTACTTTCATCATTTACTGGTAATAGTAATCCCAGGGTGCATCTAACAATATTTATATTTGGTGATTTTCGCTCTTCTCTTCTCGTACACACGACACTGAGGTAAGAGCTCGTAACTATCACTGAACTTTCAGCTAGCCGAGGACATACCGAATCCAGCAATATACGACGGATGAATCAGAGGGCGCGTTTGTGCGAGCACGTGGTATGTGTGTGAAGGAGAATAGTGCCACCACAGTAGCGACAGTAGAGCATTGTCCCACCAACTAATGCACTTTTTTGATGAAGCAAATAATTTGCAGAACAAGTGAATGAATTTTAGCAGCAAAGAAAACCGTAGAAACTAAATTGTAACACAAAAATAATGAACCACAAAAAGTTATGCCAGCAGAACTATCTCAGTTATAATTTGTTTGTGAACACACACCATTGCTCATGTTTTGGTGATCAAACTTGTGTTGAATGACAAAGAAAAAAAACCCCACCTGAAGAATTCTGTCAGTTTTTTCTACAACAAAGATTTATAAAGATAGAATTCAGTTGAATATTGGCACAACACCCAGACATAAAAGACAGACACAAATAGAACCAGATATCCAATATGAAAAAAAGATGTAAGTAGACAAAAAGCAGTAAACTGTGGACAACAACCAAAAAAAAAACAATAGAACACAAGTTAAAAACTAAAAGACGCAACATTTCGGGAATTGCGATATATTCTTATCTTCAGGCTGAGACACAGCTGGTCAGAACACCAAGACTTGCATCATACATATCTATGTAGACAAGTATAGTGTAAGGTAGAAATACTTAGGTAAATAGCAAAATTAATATGTGGCATTGCAACTCCTTGTGTTTGCAGCACCGTAGTGTAGCTGCATGCAGCAAGCGCAGACTTCCTCTTTGGCCTGTCCAATTGAAGAGGCGAAAATAGCAGAAGTGAGTCCAATGACTAGTATGACAGAACGACCAATAAAGGAGACTAACTTGCTAACAGCCTAGCCAGCACACAAGCCGCTCATGCTCCTCCGATGTGCTACGACCTTGATAACACTGCAGCAACGCATTGATTCAAACAAAGCCTGTGGATAATACCCAAAATTTCTACAAATTAAGTAAATTTCCCACCATAATTCAAATCACGTACATATCCTATGTTTCATGCATTTCCCACACGTCCCGGTCACTAGACACCCAGCATAATACATCCTACAAATTTTTTGCATATTTATTAAGGATTTTATGACAACAGCAATTTTACGACTGTATTCTCGAGAACCGTGGAGAGTTGTAAAATGAGGCTATACAATGTAACATTTTACAGGTCTAAAGTTGGTATTCACAGATATATTTGCGAGGACGATGGCACACCACATTCTACAGGTTGGCAAGAAAGTTTAATTTTTTAATAATTTGTGTGTTGTTTGGGAAAAAATGTATGTTTGCATGTTACAAGCTCTCTCAAATCTGCAAGAGGTCCGGACATGTCTTGTACGACTTGCAACAACAAACAGATAAAGATAGACAAGATGGCCAATAGTCACGCTGTTTGCCTTAAAAATAGGTGACATTTTAATAACATAATTTATAGTTCATTATAGTTTTTTTACATACACCAATTTAATTACTTCCCAACGTTTAGCACGAAAATTGTTTTTTAGTTTTAACATTGACGTGCACTCCTGGTGAAATATTTACAGAAACATCCACTATTTAATCGGCCTCATTGAACTCTCAAATGCTGTGGATTAGCAAGACAAGCAAAATTTGTCCACAAACACAAAGTGTCCCGAGAGTTGTTTATGAGAGCATGGGCTCTTATATAACGTTTCCTAAAATAGTTTGCGGGCTTATTACGAGAATGTGCAAAAATATCAGCCCAAGTAAATAAAAGCAAAAAAGCACTACTTATATTTAGTTGCAAGGTGTAACTGAGAATAATACTAGTACATTGATGACCAAATTATTAAACAGCAAAAATTTTAAAATGACGCGAGAACAAAGAAAACTTAAACGTAGTGAAGAAACGTATTACTTCACTAAGACAGTTATTTGCTACACTGGCAAGTCGTTTCAGAAACGCCAGACTTTGCTAACATGCAGCGATGGTGACCGAGGATAATTTTTGGCCGACTCCTCATGTGAGGCTACAATTATGATGCCACATAAGGTCAACATGACATATAAAGTCAGTAAAAAGGTACTAGTCAAAGTCACATTTACATGTTCATCAATGCCAATCACTCCAAAACTCTCAAATCATCTACTGTTAATTATTTTCAGATAACATATCTAAATTAAAAATCAATGTTTAATGTAATGTGCAATATTTTTACAACAATCTTTAACTCTATTTGAAATCACAAAATAAAAAATTTATGTGCTAAATTACAAAATAATTGCACAATTATAGGTGTTCTACAGAAAAAAAAAAAACTCATTCAAAATCCTGATACGTAGTACATGTACACAAAGAAATCTGTTTTGGTTAGCAAAAACGAGTTTCGAGAGAATGTAATGTGAAGTGTTCAGCCACTTCCCCATCTTGGTTAAATCTTTAAAAGGTGTTTTTATTTTCTTATTTAAATTTATATGTAATTCTTTCTTAACATGCTATATGCCATTTTCAGGGTGAGTTTGTCAGGTGTCCGGTGTGATGCAACAGGATTCAATAACCTAGTAATTGGGGACATGTTAATTTAAATTCATCTTTTCAAAATTTAAATATAAAATAGTCAAGGAATTTTAAAGTGGAGTCATTTGATTATTTTCCTGGCTTGTTTGGTTTCAAATTGACCACAGTAAAATTTTAATTATTTTTGTTGATATAACTTTTTCTTGTATTTTGACTAATTTGAGTTTTGGCAATTTTAGCATATTATTACATTTTCCCTGGTGAAGTGAGTAACTTCAGTGTTGCAAGCTTCTCCAGGCTGTAGGATTTCTGGCGCCGACGTTGTGGTTGATCACTTGCTTCATGGAATTCTCTCCATGACGTAGGTTATTGACGCACGTAGGTCAGCCATCACAGGGGATTGCTTAGGGTATTGCGCCGCGAAAGTAGTTCCACTGTTGCGCATCTTTTGTCCCCAATTATTATATTTGTGTGGATAAATCATTTTATTTCAATGTAAAAACTATATATTTAAATTTTGGAATCCTTTTTTATATGTTTAAGGGTCATTTTACTGCTTTTGTGAGAATTGGAGTCTGTTGTATCACTCCGCCGATGTGCGCTATTTGTTACCATGTCCGTTGCCATGAGGGGGCAGTTTGTGCTGGGTGCTGGCCCGAGGCGGAGGTGAGTGGTAGGGCAGTTGGTGCCGGGCACTGGCCCGAGGCGGTCGCTAGTTGTAGGGCAGTTGGTCTAAGAGTCGGGTAGTGATAGCGGAGCGAGAGAGACCTCTGGATGTCGCGAGGGCGCTGCGGTGCTGACCCTGGGAGCGCTGGAGAGACTGCATGAGGCTTTTGTGCTTCTAGAGTTTTTTTGTTTGTTTCGTCTGAACATTGTCAAATGATGGCGGGAAATACAGGGGTTCTTTTTTGATAAGTGTATGCAGTCATGGCATAGCACTGATAAAATCGCGGGCAACGAATAAGTGTTTCATCATTACCTTTTTTTTTTTTTTTTAACTCACGGTCAGACATGGTAACGCCGGACAGCTGACGGGTTTATGTGTGTGTGGTAAATTACTGCATTTTGTAAGAAACTTACCGAATCCAAACATCTGTCAAAGTTAAAGTAAAAATAAATCAACAGTTGACTGAGTAAGTGAGTGGTTATTGGTGAAATCACGATGGTTGGTTAACCCTGAAAGTAACAAACTGAGTTATCCGGAGCAAGGTAGCCACATAACCCCAACACCCACTACAGTGACTACAATAACAATAGACCACAGCAACACGCAGCAGATGAGGACGCGTCACAGTTAAGTAGTCAACTCTCGATTATACGACCTCTCGAAGTAACAACCCTTTTTCCAGAAACCGTTGAATATTGAAAAATTATTAAAAATCTAAGAAAATAATATATAAACTCAAAGAAAATAGCAGAAAAAGGATTGCATTTATTATGGCTGCACATTGTTGAAGTTATTTCTTGAAAACTGTACTGCCGCACACAGCGTGTTTATACATAGCTGCACCTTCCTCCCATGCAACGCGGCAGGACGGTCAGCTGGCAGGCCCACATGCTCCTTCCCGCGGCAGACCTATCGGCCCAAGCCAAGCCCGCCTCTTCCCGTCCACCGGCCTACCTCTATAAAGGCCATTCGCTCACACCATCACGAGCGCACCGTAATTTATTTGCCACATATATCTTGTGTCCTGGACTCTAGTCTTTTTTTGTGCCTGTGATATTACGATTATACACTGCGTTTATTTAAGCTTCATTAATTATTTTTCGTTTTATTAATTAAATACAATTAAATATTTTTATCAACATATTATTTAATTATATATGCACAGTAATATTTATAAATGAATATTCTTTTCACAAGTGAAATCAAAACAGTTGACAACTGACACTACCAAACGTCGGATGCATGTCTCGGATGTGCGTGGCATAAGGCAGTAGGACACTTGACAATAGCGCGTCTGGTGTGAGTCACAAGCCCACACGTGCACTCGTGCTCACACGCAATTGGCTTGATCGTACATAGCAGCTGTGGTTTCACTTGTATAAGTCGGTGTAAAGAAAATGATAAACAGCATTGTTAACCGGTGTATGTTTAAAGTTGTTCTATGAATGTGTTATCCAAGTTTATTAACAACTAGAAGTCCCCCGCGGCTTTGCTCGCGAGTATTATTCGTAACTGATAATATTTAATTTAATTGAAAAACCTCTTTGTACACAAGATTGGTACTTCAGTCATCAAATGTTAGAATGTCCAAGTGGCTAGTTGAACTAATTCTGCAGCAGGATAAGTAGCTATAGCTGTCCACGCGAAAAGCAGTCTTTAGTTTGTCCCTGCCACTAACAGCAACTTCGCCTGGGCCTTATTTATAGCCCTGCCTGTTTGACGTTGTGAGGTAATTACAGACACCTAAGGTAAGAGGTTAATCGAATAAGAAACATCTGTTTACCCTGTGCACAACTATTAATGACGGTGCCCTCAATTATATATTTTCAAAATATTCACTTTAACTTTATTGACATTACAAAGTTTCAGAGGGTAAAGGTTTCGCGGAAACATATTTGGTGCCCCAAACCTGAGATTAGTGAGATGATATATCGTCGGTTTACTGCCAAAAGTGACAAAGTCAAAATGAGATAAAATTATAAAAATGCTAGGAATATGTATATGTTGTTCACGAACAATTGCCCAAGTTTAAAGTCTATTCGTCGTTTCCTACTGTTGTGTCACAGTATAGTGACATACCACATTTTTGTTAATATCTAAAATTTAATACTGTTTTTAAACGAAACAGTATTTATGACTTAATCACTTTTGGCAGTATACTGACGATATGTCAGCTGATATTGTAAAGGAACCTAAGTGGAAAGCGAACTGCAATTGTACCCCTTTTAAAGACTACATGTAAATTGCACTAATTCGATCTGCCTTGTAGTTTTTGTGTGTCAGAATTGAACGTTTGCACACAGTTTTTAATGGAATTCGAGCCCAGAACCTCCTGGAATTTAGACCTGAGTGACAAACAACTACGTCACGTAACGTCGAAATAATTCACGAAAATAAAATTTATTGTAAAAAAAAAAAATAAATAAAATATTTGTGTCCTGGGCTTATAGAGGTTGTACAACACCACGTCTCGATAGGTTACTGTAGTGAAACTCCTGTATAAGTTGTTTCTCGCTGCTCGTTCCTGCTTTTCGGATTGTCTGACTTAATTATTGACCGACTAAGTTTTATTCTTAATAATCACATTTCTTATAAAGAAAAAAATTACATACATATTTTTTAAAAATATTTACGTAAGAATCACTTTGACGCGAACAACACCTAATATCGGTACTTGTTAGATATCGTGGGTTGATGGAAAACAAATTTTGTGCTTTTTCACCCTTTTGGGTGTCGAATTTCGAAATATTTTAAATTGTGTATCTCGACGGGTTCGATAGATATAGAGGATTAATCTAAAACACGGTCAAGGTCTTTTTACCACCTAAGAGAGTAAATTTTGAAAAACCCTTGAATCACGTTTTAGAATACTTTATTGGTATCTCGTGGACGTAAAAACACAACATTAGCCCACTGGGTTCAAGATATATCGACGATTAATTGAAAACGCTTTTCACCACTTTTCACCCCTTTTGACGTCCTTAGGTGGCGAATTTCGAAAATTCCTGAAATTACTTTTTAGGTATTTGAGTAAGCATCAATCCTAAACAAAAATCACGTCTATATAAAAAACTATGGGATCAATATATATCGAATGTGAGTCGAAAACTCATACATATTACCCCTTTTTTAACCAGTTTAGGGCCGAATTCAGAATAATATTATAAATGGTACTTGGGATATTTACAAAAGCACCAATTTAAAGCAAAGAGTACTTCTATATCTCGATTGATTCGATAGATATAGAAGGATAATCAAAAACACATTTCACATATTTTCAACCCTTTAAATAAAAAATTTCGAAACGATTTTGAGTCCTGTCATAGACATTTGTAAAAGAAACCAATTAAAGTTAAAATCACGACTATAGCCAATTGAGTTTCAAAGATAAAGACGATTCATTAAAAAAACATTTTGCCCCTTTTTACTGCCTGGGGGTAGAATTTCAAAAAAACTTAAAACTACTTTTTGGGTATTTACGTAAGCAATATTTTGAAGTGAATATTAACTCTCTATCCCGAAGGGTTCAATAGATATTGATAGTCGATTGGAAACACATTTAATGTCTTTTCAGCCCATTAAAAGTTGAACTTCAAAAAATCCTTAAATTGGCTAATATGCATTTTTACGAGTGTCCTATTAAAGTAAATATCACCATGATTGGCCGTCGGGTTCGAGCTCTATCGACGTTTCTTCGGAAACACATTTCACCCCTATCAACCCTTAGAGGTCGAATTTCGAAAAATCCCTTCTTAGTGCTCGCCTACGACCTGAAGGGAAACCCCACAAAAAATTTCATGATTCTAGGTCCAGTGGTTTGGGCTGCAGTTTGATATGTCAGTCAACCAGTCAGCTTTCATTTTTATATATAGAGATGATCAAGATTTTCATGTTGGTAATTTTTTTACTGTTGGTGAACAAATTGAAACTGAGTATCAAATCGCTCTCCATGCAATTAACGAAGTGTGTAAAAAACTTGTGCACATAACAACGGTAAAATCATTATACAAGCAGATTATTTTCACACGGCTGGCCGAGCTAGAGAAGTGAAAGAACTGCAAAACAAAGACAGTAGTAGTGTTACCACCATGTCCCATCTGCTGAGCAAGGGTCAGGAGCTGTGACTAGGTAGTGGTCAAAAGTGGCACAAGTCATGCAGGTTAGACATGTGTATGTTTTTTAACTAACCAGTTTCCAGATAGGTCATTGCGCACAAAAATGATCGTACACACGAGTGTGGTCGCTCACTGCTGTAATGTAAACTTAGAGAATTTCCAAGGACGGAAACAGCTTTATCAAAACTTATATTGTGCCAGCTAGATTTATCATTGCCGGCAAAGTTTGTGCTTAACGTGTCAAAGAAAAGTCTTAGATGCCATCCATAACACTATGCATGAGTCTATTTAAATAAATTACAATTTCAACAAACGATAGTACCCTGTAAATAGATTTGAAACGCAGACATTGTGAGCACTTAATTTACGTTGCAGGTGATATTCATGTTTCGTTATTAATTCATGCTTAATGTTGAGCTACGGAAAGGTCGTATATGCACTTCCAGAGAATTCATTTATTCAAAATACGTCTATTGAAAAATATTACTATTTCAATAAACTTATTTGCGGCACTCTTGCAAATAATTTCCAAAAACAGTCGTTTCGGCCGTAAGAATATACATTGCAGGAGACGTTTTTTCTTAATTTTGAGCCAAAAAAGGTCATATATCCACTTCCAGTGTATATTTGTTCAAAATACTTCACACTATTGAAAAGTATTACCATTTCAATAAATTTAATTGCAGCATTCTTGCAAGTAACTTCCAAAAATGGTCGTTGCTGCCGCAAGTATTTTTACTGGCAACGTTTATGAATTATATTTAACTAAAAAAGGGTCTTAGATCCACTTCTGTGACATTCTTTAACAATAACGTGTTTGCTTTTCAAAATAAATTTGTTTCACTTTAAAAAAACACGTAATTTTTGCGCAAAAGATGAGTGAACACTGATTCAGTGATAAAAAAACTGTAAATTTTAACATTTTATAAATCGGGGGTCACCGAAAATTAGTAAAAATTCTATTACAACCCCTCCGAAATAACGACCCTATTCCTGGGAACCGGTAAGGGTCGTTTAGTCAGGAGTTGACAGTAGATGTGAAAATGGTTGTTGCTTAGGTTAAGTGGCACACATTAATCATGGCGTTATGAGCTGCACAATTTATATTTGCAATAGACAAATATTATTACTGTATATCTTTGAATACAGTGAAATTAATTTACCATGGTAAATGGTACGACTTATGGTAAAGTGACATGTCAAGAAATGATCACGCATCATAAATATAAAATGCAAGTAAAGAGTGGATAATCTAGCATAAATTTTATTGGTGGCAAAAACCAGTGAAAATTAGAGTAAATATATCTTCCCTTATAAAATATAACGTCTATAGAGATAAGACACGAACACATTCAAGGTACAGAAACTCTCACAAAACCGCGGGTGCTGGGAATTTATGACCTTCGGATTTTAGAAAACTTCAGATTTTTTAGAATTCTTTACTAAAAATAAAAAAATAAACTAAGTAACAAACACCTGAGAAGTTAACAGTACGGCATGGCACATTAGCAATGGAAAAGTGAGCCCTTAAAAATTATTTTCTCCAAAATATATTCAATATCATTGTGTTAAGTGTAACATGGCCATATGTTCGAGTTGATAGCGAATCATGTAAAAGTAACCCAAATTTCAAAGTTATCTAACTAAGCAAAATTAATGGCACCCGAAGTCTCATCTTAGGGTGAATGGGCTATACGTAACATCAAAAGGGCGTTATCACATGTTGACGCAAGACATCGGGCAGAAAGGAAATAGAAGAAGTGATTGTGTTGAACCGGGGTTGGGGGGGGGGGGAAGAGCAGCATAGTGGTAGCCGGCATGAGATTGCGAAGGTCACTCACTCACTCGTATACACAGATGGTCTCGTTAAGGAACTCGACAGATTATTTTACGACAGTTTGAACTTTATACACGCGGTCATTTCTTATCCATCTCACAAAATAACAGCAACAGTAGTTGTATTGAATTGAGATTATGTGAAATTCGCAAGAAGACATTCCGGTAGATCAGTGGAATTTAGTGTTGCTTCCCATCCTGTGCAAGCGTTTAGATGCCCAGCTCCAGACACAATGGGAGCTCACACTTGGTGGTGAGTTACCTACTCTGGCAGAATTTGTCTCCCTCCTTGATCGACATTGTCGTGCCCATGAGAAGGTAAGTTTGGCAGCCAGCAAAAATGTTGGGGCGACACTACGAAGCCCAAACCGCCACTTACAGTGCCCCTTTGGAGACAGCCTTGTAACGAGTCCCACAAGCAGTCATCCAAGTGTTTGGTGAGTTTACACAAAATCAAGTGTTGTCTGTGTGAGGGTGCACACTAAGTGTTCAAGTGCTCAGACTTCAGTAGCCGAACACCTAGGCAATAATATTCCATTGTCAAGGAACGCAAGTTTTATTTAAACTGCCTGTCTCAGTCACATCGTTCCAAGACCTGTCAGTCGTCATCATCATGTTATTGTGGTGCCTGCCATCACATATTACTCCATTTTGAAGCTGACACAACAGAGAAGGGTAGGCCATTGTTGCAGCCAGAGTCTGGCTCTTATTGTTCCACAGACACTCATCCTCTCTGTATCTGCTGTCACTCCATTATCGTCAAATGCCTCTCCGGTTGTGCTCCTGTCCACAGCCCAGGTCCAGGTGGTAGATTCCAAGGGCACACCTTATGTTAAGAGTCCTGGATACAGCCAGCCAGGCTAGCTTTATCTCAGAGCACTGCTGCCAAAAGCTTGGGTCGGTTCGTAAGAAGACGCATCTTCCCATACAAGGGTTATCAAATGCAGTGGTCAATGTGGCAACGTCATTTGCTTCTGTCATTGTTACCCTTTGTGGAATGGCTGACTTGCAGTTCGCAGTTGATGTGTTTATCATCCCACATATAACCAGTAAGCTTCCAGGTGTTCAGTTGTCCAGTGAGGTACACCATTCTGTAGCTCACCTGAAACTAACTGATCCTGAGTTTGATGTCCCTCGTTCTGTGGACCTTCTCATAGGGGCTGATCTTGTACCTCATTTCCTGACTGGAGGTAAAATCATAGGCTCTCCCATGGCTCTCTACTCCATCTTTGGCTGGATCCTGATGGGCAAGGTCGAAGTTAAAACCCCTGCACCGTCTTCAGACTCATTGTATTTCTCTGTTGACAATGAGCCCCCTGGAAAAGGTCATGAGGCGATTTTGCGAGATTGAGAAGTTCCCCCAAGCAAACCACAAATCGGTAGACGAGGTGCAGTGTGAAAAACTATTTTTAGAGCCTCAACAGTCAAGAGGCTGCTGGTAGGTACATTGTGTCGCTACCTTTTCGTACGTTGGCACCGGAGCTAGGTGCATCTCTACCACAGGCAGTGAATTGGCTGCTTCATCCGGAGCGGCGTTTTGAAAGGGAATTGACAAACTGAAATATTTAGATTTCATGCAGGATTATCTTGCACAGGGACACGTGGAAAAGGTACCTGTGTCAGAAATGTCATCCTTACCTTCCTACTACATTCCACACCATTGTGAAGTTAAACCCGAGAGCACAACAACCAAGTTTGTGTTGTGTTTGATCCTGCTTCTAAGAGTTCAACAGGGGTGTCTCAATGATACTCTGCTGAATGGACCCAGGCTGCAGCAGGAGATTGTTGATGTTTTATTAAAGGTCAGGCTGCATGTGATTGTTTTTAACAGATGTACATATCTGCAGATAGCAGTATGTCGCAGTCATCAGGATCTTCAGTGCATTGTATGGTGTTTCAGTGACAGTGATGGGGTGGAAGATTATCACTTGAAGACAGTTATTTATGGTCTCCTCTACTCATTTGGTGCTCCGTACCTTGCAGCAGTTGGCTGAGGATGAACAGGAGCAATTTCCTGTTGCAGCTAAGGTATTGAAGTCTGATGTCTACGCTGATGACGTGGTCACTGGCGCCGATTCTGTTCAGTCTACATTAGCCCTTCAAAGGGAGTTGATTTCCCTACTTGCTGCTGGTGGATTCAAATTATGAATATTCGTCAGCAATCATCCAGCCCTACTTGACTGGTTGTTGGCGTGGCTGCTTCATCATCTGGCAAAGTTGTTTGCCCCTGTTATCACTATCATTCATCACTGCTTAGACTGATTCACAAATAGTTCTATGTTGGGTAAACTCCACTCCACATCTTCTAACGACTTTTGTTGCGAACAGGGTGAGCGAGATCCAGGAACTCACCAAGCCAGCTTGGTGGAAGCACATACCTTTAGAGTCCAATCCTACTGATTGTGCTTCTTGTGGCTTATTGCCATCTCAGCTAGTTGAACATAACTTGTGGTGCACTGGTCCTTCCTGGTTACGTGAACCATCTCATCAGTGGCCATCCAGCTCGTTTTACCAGCTTGACAAAGCTATTGAGAGTAAAGTCGTTAGTGCTGCGTTTCATCCAGAATTGTCGCAACCCTCGTGCAACTCGTCTAACCGGGCTCTTGACTCCCAGCGAGTTAGACAAGTCCCTTGATACGTTGATTTTGAACGTGCAATCTGTTGCTTTTAAGGATAAGCTTGCATCTGTGCGAAATGGTCAACGTTTAGGGCCGCAGCTTTGAAAACTGGTTCCATTTCTTGACTCTGCCAGTCTGGTAAGGGTGAGTGGTAGACTCCAGCATTCTGACATCCCCATCACTCATAAGCATCCAGAGCTGCTCCCTAAGTCCCATGTGTTGACGGACCTCATTATTAGTCACTATCATGAACAGAATCAGGACCCTGGTGCTCACACTTTGCGAGCTCTGTTGAAGGAGAAGTTGTAATCTTGTCTGATAAGCAGACTATCACATGGAGACTGCACCATTGTGTACGTTGCTGGAGAGCAAGACCGTCACCCTGCACGCCTCTTATGAGTAATCTACCTGCCAGGTGAAGTCCTTTGCTAGGGCAGGGGTGGACTATGCAAGACCTATTTAGATAAAGGCCAGTAGGATGCGTAAGTCCCACTTGTTGAAGGCCTATTTGTGTATTTTTGTTCGTTGTGCCACCAAGGCAGTACATGTGGCTCGGATTTGTCCACTGATGTCTTCTTAGCTGCCTATAAACGGTTTGTATCTCGCAGAGGAAGGTCATCATGCATCTATAGTGACTGTGGAACAAACTTCATTGGTGCCCACAACTACCTGAGGGAACTCCAGCAGCTCCTTATATCACCTACTCACCAGAACAGAGTTTTCGAGACCTATTCACCACTCTAAATAACTTGGCATTTGAACCCCCCTGCTGCTCCTCACTTTGGTGGTTTATGGGAAGCCGGAGTGAAATCTTAAGACCCACCTGATATGTGTCATTGGGGAACAAACTTGAACCTTAGAGGAGTTTTACACTGTTGTTATACAGGTGGAAGCTGTTTTAAACTCTAGACCCTTGTGCCCTCTAAGTTTGCACCCCAATGACTTTGCTGCTCTGACTCCAGAACACTTCTTAAGGGCGTTGGACCCGTAAAATTTAATTTTTTTATATTTGTGCCAAACACTGTTCAACTTTTGCTCATCAGATAGCACGTTATTCCCAAATAAAAAAAAATTACGCCACATAGTTTTTGCATAATCACTCATCAAAGTCACAAAATGGCCATTGCGGTGTAAGCCAAAATCAAAAAAAGTAAGTAACTAATAAATTCAAAATTACAGTAACTGATAGTCAGTGAATCAATGCATTTTATGACATGGTTGACAAAAGCTAGTTTTGAAAATTTCTGTAGTAGCCGAAAGTCAAAGTTATGTAAAAATTGACTCATTTTAGTCAATTTTTTAAAAATACAAAAACTTATCACTTTGTGTTCATAAAAGTGTCTTGAAATAGCTCACATCATTAAAAATTAATATGAATTATCTTGTTTCTGCAAGTTAATTATTTTTTATTATTTTGGCTACACCGCAACTGCCATTTTGCGACTTTGATCGGTGACTATGCTAAAACTATGGCACCTAATTTTTTTTTATTTGGGGAAATGACATGTGTAAAAGTTGACTAGTGTTTGGCACAAATATAAAATTTTGAATTTTTACGGGTCCAACGTCCTTAATTCTTGAGCCCCTTGTCGCTGTACCTGAACCCAATCTTGCAGACGTGACCTTGGAATAGGCTTCAACGCTGGCAATTGGTAGAAAGCATGCATCAGGACTTTTGGCTACGCTGGCACAAGGAGTACCTTCATACCCTCCAGTAACAATTGACGCATCGCCACTGCGTCCTTAATAATATCCGTACTAAAGCTCGCCTCCCTTTTAAGTTAACTTGTGTTGTATTTGTAGGTTAGGCCTAAAACGTAACCACGTGTTGCCGATTTTTTAGTATGTACATAATATTATGCTATTTGCACTTGTTATAAATCGAATACTATTTTTATTGTGATAATTTGTGTGTGTAAAGAAGGACTAGCGTACCTGCAAAAGATTTCACGTAATATTTATTTGTTTACAGTCACGGCCACGATGCCAAAAACCACGTGCACGGACTTTTGTGAAATAAGATAAATAATGCACTGGATAAATACTTGATGTAAATAATATTATTTTAAAGTGTCTAAAATGTATGGTTATTATTTAGAATGAGTTTAAACGGCAACACGTAATAAGATTATACTAGTGAGTACGTTTTGTTCATGAGGCGAGCAAAATTATGTTTTCTTGCATTGGTAACCCTGCAGAGCAGACAGCTCCAGCGGCCGAGCGGTCATTTTGAACCCACCCGCCTCACGGAACTTCCACCCCCTCGGACGGGTATATAAGGCGCCTCTCGCCATCCAGAAATCCGTGTTTCCTAGGACTCTGCTCCTACCGAGTTCTCTAGGCACTCTCCCTTACCTTACGGGTTGTGGCAGTAGCCTGCCACCTAAGCCCTCCTACCCTCTTACCCTTAACTAACCACCTATCCAGGGTTGTGGCGGTAACCTGCCACCGAAGCCCTTGCTCCTTCCTTACGGGTTGTGGCGGTAGCCTGCCACCTAAGCCCTCCTACCCAAACCTGCTCTACCTCCCGAGTGTCTGGAGACGATGTAGCGAGTCGATCACTCTAGCGCGCGGTAGCTTTGGGAATGCACCCACTTGCGTAGCTCTATCGGCAGCCACGAGGCGTACCCGCAGTATCCGCCGGAAAGCGGAAGTCAGTAGTCGGAGGCTCCCGCGAAACAGTCAATCCACGTGGCAGAGTGCCAGTGCTAACCAGTAGTGTAATATTTCAGAGGCGTAGTCTAGATAAAATTGTGAGAGAAGTGTAAAGTCAATTGTAACTTCTCTAAATAAGTGTGTTCGAAGAATTGAGATCAGGAAGAGTTTGTAGAGTGTTTTTGTGAACTTGTGTAAAAATTGAACGAGTCAATAAAAATAATACATCAGTGAAACGCAACATTATTCTTTCATTTTAAATTAAATGTCTGAGTTGGAGATCAGCATGTCTCAGGAGGAGATATTAAGTTTAGAAAGCCCTCGACAGCAAGCCGCTAAGGCGAGACAACAATTAGTTGCTGAGAAAGATACATACCCCGCTGGTCTAATTCCGGAACTTCGGAAGATACCAGGCCCCGATCGAGCCTACCTTGCCTGAGCTCAGCGCTCAATACAAACAGCTTTCGGCCCCTCAGGCCCGAGCACGCAAACAAGTGCGGTTCAGTAAAATTCTCAAGGAGATTCAGCACCCCCAGCTTCCGTTACCGAGTCCGATCAAGACTCCCCCTAGGCCTGTTCTCCTACAACAGCGGATCATCGCAGAGGACCGCAGAATGCTTAAACGGGCCACACCCATATCCGACGTCAAGAAGAAGCTGCTCAGAAACCTATTCTAGCAAGGTGAGTGGACACTGACCTTACCCCTATAAAAGAAATCTGAATCCCCCTTCCTGTGCTCGCACAGAAAGCACTCAGCGTAGGCCTTACTAAGGGACACCACTCTCCCTGGACGCGCTAGGCTTACAGCAATCTACAGGAGGAGTCTCTGATGCTCTCTCCCTAGCCAGCCAAGCCAACTGTGCCTCACCTGTGGACCACCCTCACCCATATATATATTTAGCATTGAAGCGGGGCACACTCAAAATGGCTGGAGCCTGACTCAAGTGCTATTCCGAACCAACTTGTGGTAATCAAGGACGAAAGACTACCTCCACTACAGTGGAACCTTGCACGTGTGGAGGAACTCCACCCAGGTGGTGATGGCATTACCCGAGTTGCTACGGTGCGCACTGCCAATGGAGCCTTCAAACTTCCAATAGTCAAATTGTGCCCCTACTTTAACAATATTAATTACAGTAAAACCTTGTTAAGAAGTTTCTGAAGGGACCGAAAAATTTATAACTTCTTAGATGGGAAAACTTCTTAAAAGAGTTAAATTACAATTGTATACATAGACACTGTAAAAATAATTCAAAATTATTAAGGGAGGAAAATTCTTAAGTGGGAACTTAAGACAGATTCACTGTATTTTGAAACTGAATCATTTCAAGGTGGACGGTGGGCGGTGTATTTGGACTTAGTATTTTTGTATATAGCCTATGTGTTGGCCAAATTTTCAATGTTGTTAGTGTCTCCTCAGACTTGTGTATATACTACTATTAGTATCCTGACTTTGGACCTCAGTGTTTGTATTTCCTGCGCACGAGCTTGGTGCGCAACCGTCAACTGTTTACTAGGTGCTAGAGTTGGCACGACTGCACAGGAAGCAGTTGTGTACGAGACAATAAAGCGGTAAGTCACTCTGTGGTTCTCTGCCGTCTACTGGTTCAATCTTTGTGGCATTGTCGTTAAATATTAGTGCTTTTGTCCTGTCGTGTTTGTAATGTTTATGGAGAAACAGTCACCTTTCTTTAGCTCTTGTGCAAAAAGATGAGCACGGCACTACCTTGCTATCTTCTGGCATTCTTTTTTTTCTCACGTTTTCTTTTACACAATGTACAAAAAATGAAAACATTACTAAACCAAGCAACAAAAATTTCAGATGTCATCCAGGCACTATATTGAGCTCTGTAATCTAAAGGCAAATATGTTACATTTGTCAAACACCTTGGTTTTGTATATTTTCCAATGACGGTGAGTTTTACTCTGTGCGTACCTGCCGCATTTGCACATACAAGAACGGCAAGACGTTCCTTATTTTGCTTGAACCAGGGTGCAGAACTTTCGTTACAGCCAGCTAATGTTATTTTTGGCACACATTTCCACAATAAACCACATTCATCTGCACTCTAAACTTGCTCACAATTTAGGCCATTTGCACTTACTAACTTTGCAAAACTGGCACAAAATTTATCTGTAGCATTCACATTGGCCAATTTTTGCTCGCCAGACACATCCAACTTCCTAATTCCATGCCTGCCTTGAATATGGTAAGCCATCCTCAATAAATGTACATGGTTCGGTGAGCTTCGTTTTGTCGTAGAACTCTTTCCCTTTTCCAATTAACATATGTCCTGATATTGCTGCGCCTTCATATCGTTTCAAAGAAAACCACTTGTACAATGCACTATCCAAGTCCTGTAGTTTAGCTATGTGGAGTGTCTTGCAATTATTAATGCCCTTTTCTGATTCACTGTTTAACATAAATGTTTTAAGTTTAGCACTACTTTTTTTTTAATATAGTAAAGCGTAGTCTCACCGATTCCATATTCAGCCTTGATGACAGCCACTTTTACACTACTTTCCAACTTCTTGCAATTTCCAGCCTTTTGTTTCAGTGTTGTCATGCGTTTCCTATTAACTGGTGCCATTCTTACTCTTCTGTACACTAATGAATGAGCTGAGCATGGTGTATCATAGATTGTTTACCGAAGTTGTGTTGACCTTGGACGTGCCAGGCTAGTACCATTCGATAGCTGCCACTCCGACAGCACATTGCAGTGCAGCAAAAATCCAAAGCTCGTCGCTACAAATTGTGGTACATCTAAACAGTAACAATCACGTTGCTTCGGAAATAACCCCGGTTTTTTTTTTGGTACTTCGGATTCTCTGACAGCATTTACTGTACTAAGGTTGAATATTCAAAGTTAATTGCATGTTTTTATGTCCCTTAAATTATTACCACTGTGTAAAATATGACCTAAATTAATTGCAGAAATTTATTGCAGTTTTGACAAAATGATTTTACTGCTGCAATAATTAAATTTTTCTTGTGACTAATTTAATTTTATAAATTCCAGATGTCCAGAAATATTTCCACTGCCAGACAACAATAAAATGTAAAGAAAATAACATAAAAAACTAATTTCAAATATGTTCACTAGTCCACAGCAATAAAATAATGCCAAAAAAATTGTGACAAATAAATGAAGGTGACAAATCAAGATAAAGGTATGCAATGAAAACACTAAAAAACTGGTAAAATTCAATTGTGAACCCACGATAAAATAATGCAAAGAAAATAAGAATAAAAACAGATTGTGAGCAATAAAATCAGGTCAGAAAAATCAAAATAAAATTATGCAAGAAAATCACAATAACATAACAGTTTATGGTACAGGAAAGACAGCGAGGAGGGACCAGCTAGTGTTTGTGTAGCTACCCTAGATAACAAAAGCATTTCACATGTCACAAAAACTGCCGCAAGCCTGCTTCACACAATGTCGCCAAACTTTTCTTTTGACATAATCACAATTTTTCATGCAAAATTTGCAAGTTTTTTGTTGGCTACTTGAATTTATTTCGTTATAACAGAGTTTTCATTACCGTGCTCGTTATAACACGATTCTACTGTACTACTCTATGGAAAGAGGCTGTTCAAGGATATTCTGTGTATTGCACAGTCAAATACAGCTCTGTGGAAAAATAAAAAAAGAACTCTCATTACAAGCACTCACCAGGTTCTTATGACAGAGGCCTTCAAACTGTTGTAGTTTCTGCCTCATGAGGAGGCGTGCCTGGCCAGCAGCTGCACGCAGCTTGCCGAGCACCTCTTCCGGAAGGTCCTGCCCATTATCGAGGTCTGCCTCCACAACAGTTGCCAAACCATCCAGCCTCTCTAGCTCCTGCTTCAGCAGCTGTGGGCAACGAAACATGCCAAGCTCTATCCCGTTGTGATGCTGGTACATCATTTAACATGTCTCCAACTAAAATAAACTGCAGCAAACTTGAAGAATCAGTAAAGTATAAACATCAAGAAAATACACATAAATGATCCTTGCACGATACTTAAAACAGTTTAACTAAAGGAGGCACTATTTCTGGTATGTAAGACATAATTAGAGAAGGGAATTTTTGGTGACTTCAATTGTCAAAAGTGGTGTTTTAAAAGGCAAAAAATCGGTTTCACACGATACAAACTCAGTGTTTTCAAAAAAAGTGTTTTACAGGTTTTGAACGAAGATTTTGTATCATTTTCATATGTACTTTTGTTTCGTGATACTCCCAGTAATATAAATTAATATAGCAGGGTTTTCAACTACAAATTATTCATAGGAAACACTTTGCAAACAAAATAACATACTAAAATTTAAAATACTATACGTATTTAACTAAAAAAAAAACATTTTATGATTTCCTCCCTTTCTTACTGCACTGCCGGAAGATGCTTATCTTTAAACACCTTCAGGCAAGGAATATCACCAGCACATGACCATAATGTTGTGACATGCACTGGCACGTAGCACTTACTTGGCCTCTTATCATACAGTAATTTCAATTTTTTGTCTTAATATTTTTTTCCTTTGTTGTTTATAACAAATAAGGTAGGCCAACTTAACCAGGGATAAGGATGTATACGGCAGGATCCAACCTATTAATTGGGGATGCTACTAGAGAAATTAACATTAAAAGTCTATTTAAAATTTAACTTTAAAGCAAGGGAAAAGTATTTAATTTTACGTGTCAATTTTATCAGATTCATGTCGTGTTTGGACTCATTTTAAAGCTAATTTAATTTCAAGCAACTTTTCTAAGTAATCTTTTCTTATATTTTGCCTTGTTTGGATTTTTTAAATTTCAAGAAGCCTCTTAGCTTGCTTCTCCTGGAATGGGATTTATGTAGCAGGCTAGTCGTAGTTCTCTTGCTTGAAAGCACGTACAGAGAAGTGCTGGCTTTTAAAATTTCAAATAAGCTCTGAGCTAGCCTGTGCTTGGACGGATTTATCTGGCAGGCAGGTCAGAGTTCACTCGCCTGGAGGCACGTACAGGGACGTGCTGGAATGCGATGAGCTCTGCCGGGCGTTTCTCGATCAACGTGGGTGGTAGTGTCGGGCGCAAAACTCCGTGAAGGTGGTGATCCACGACAGATTGATGACGCTGCACATCCCCAATTAATAAACTAATGAATATTTAGCTGGTACTGTGAAATAAAATGCTTTGTAAATTTATCAGTATCTATGTTACGTAAAATTTTTTGGTTATAAACATCAATTAACCAGCTTTTTAGGCAAGTTGGATCCTGATGTATCCCTCCGCCGCTCAGCCGAGTAAGTCAGAGTGTTCGCCCGGGAGGTTATTAGTTGGGGCGTCATGGCGGCAGGGAGAGGACGTGTTAGACGGGGCAGAGGGGCTGTGAAGCCTAGAGTGCGGATTCGTTAGTCGAACTTAGCTTTATTTTCTTTCTTAGTTGGCATGCTGCCTTTTAATTTAGTAGTAAACAACCAGTAGATATTCATAACCATATAGCCGGTGATTAAGGCTGTTCCAGTGCGCTGTCAGATCGACATGTCAGTAATTTCAATTTGATAGGTCAAAAGTGACTCGCATACCTTCCACGAACACGTGGAACACGTCATAGAACGCGTGAACTTGCTATATTAGCCACCGCGCTTCAGAATCTCTCACACTCGCCTCTGGGCGTTGCTGAAGGTCAGGTCTATGTTGCGCTCCCCTCCAAGCGACAACAGCGCTCAGCGTATTGGAACAGTAGTGGTGGCAAACTTTGGTACTATGTAGTCACTATAGCCGAGCTGTCTAGAGGGTGGAGGCGGGGTGGTATCGATGTCTGCTGTCTGTCCTCAGTTGTCACTTGGCGAGTGTGCGGGGAGGGTGGGCGTTGTCCTAGAAGGGAGGAGAGGGGGAAACTCAGACCACTTTGCACCAAGCCTGGCCTGTGTGTAGGGAGCGATTTGGGAAGGGTTTGAAGCTTCCAGCAGGTCTAGGATGTGGGAGTGGGTATGCCGTAAGGAGTACGTGAGCCGCTCTACGACATAGCAGTGCATTTCTTCCAATGACTTTACCAATAATTGTACAGAACTCCGTTAAAATTTTTACATGAAATAAGTAATACATTTTTCTCAATCGGTGTTGTATCGTAGACAAAGTGGTCACATGACCAGATTTTGATGTACTACAACGGGTGACTTTTTTTTT